>JAAXOA010001745.1:0-14981 GCA_036561885.1 Salina celebensis
AATCTTTATACAATATTATTCTGAAAATTGTTGAATTATTTTGGGTCGACAGTCAGAGACGAGAGAAATATTATAGACACAAATAGTTTCCTTGGTGAACGTTAAAACATGCGTGTATGGCTAAATATTTTCATGCAATTGCAATTTTTCTGCGAAACTGCGTCTGCTATCACGTCTGACGTTATCTCCACTTTTCACCCTTGGAAACCTGTGTACCATCAGAATACATGAAATAGATGCCAACCAAAAACCAACCCAAAAACTCAAACGCAATAAAACGCCATCGTAATCGAAAGTCGTGACTACTGCTTTGTCCAATTTTCGTCTTTCTTTTATAGGTTCAATAGCACTAACTGTGGAGTACTGGCCACTATTCGTCTAGAGAATATTGACATGCGTTAAGTTGGAAACACATGAAAGGGATTGAGATAACTAATAAAACCGACGAAAGCACAAATATTGCGTCTACATTGTGATTGCTGTACTTAAGAAAAACGACTGTGTTCAATTGCTTTGCGTTTGAAATAACGATCTTTGTTGTACGCAATGGGGATTTTTTAAACACGTAGTCTGACATCATTTATAACAAGCACAACACAATGGGGATTTTTTAAACACGTAGTCTGACATCATTTATAACAAGCACAATAATATGGTAATGATATTATCATACGCTAATATGAAAAATATCTTGTGTTTCACTGGAAAGAAAGTTGAGATGAATTCCTAGTGTGGTTTTCTTGTTGCTTCATCTTACGTCCCAGGGTATAAGTTTCGCTTTCACTCAGTCGTAAAAAAGACCCACTCCCATCTGGCCCGTAATGGTGTAATGAGATAAGGCTTGAACACTACAAAAGAAATTGGACTAAAAAACGATTGGAAAATAAGTGTTCATTGTTCTGAGCTGAGTTCTTTGGTAACAGCCAATTTCACGTGCTTGAGCCACAGCTTTTTTTTCAAGCCAAGTGTTCCCTATTCTTATTTACTCTTTTTAGTTTAGAAGTTTCTGCTAACAACCCGAATTATACTTTTATAGCCTAAAGACCGTGGGTCAATATACGATTTCACGCATCCCATGGAGACTACACGTAGTTTTTTGTTATGGGATGTAGTAAAGGCACTTTCAAAGAGTAGTACGCACGAAAAATCACGCAAGATTCACACGCTTGAAAGTACTTTCTACAGAAGATGCAAATACATGAGTATTAGTTAGGCACGGAGAGTAATAACCGTAAACTATAGTAGATACAGAGATTAACATTAAAGGACAGCTGCCGCAAAACTACTTGTTTTTAGGCTGTCGAAACAGCTATTGAAGTGTGTGAACAGAGTAAATCATAAAGCTCGTTTCGAAGAACATGCACGCTTGACGTTGGCGTCAATATGAATACCGCAAAAACGGACATGACACACACAAATAGTTTCCAGCCCAGTCTTGTACATTTGATAGTGACAAACATAATTTAGCAAATGTATCGTGTTTAAATTCTATGTAAAAAATTCAAACTATGTGTGCATTATGTCATATGTGCATATCTAACATGAAAGTTCCTGTTTTTGGAAACGGTCTTCCATTTCATAGATATTTCTCGTGATAGTAAAGAATTTTAATACAACTCAGTTTAGAAAGTGTTTCCCATGCTGAGTGTAAATTTTCTGAACCATTTACACAAAAATCGTCATTTTTCAATCAGACTTTACGTACAACTATGTGCATGGTTGTTGTTAACTTGATGTTTGCGCATCATTTGTTTTAAGAGCGCCTGTCTCGCCAAAAAAAAGTCATTTCCCGATTTAAGATTAAATTTCTAGATTTCTGTCATTTTTACCAACCACAGTGAAAACAAAAGTGACTAAAGGCAGCATAAATGAGATGAGCACAGTTGGGGTATGATTCTGAATTGTACCGCAACTCTGAACGAGGCTCCTATTAAGATTAGGACCAAGTTGAGCCATGATAAGTCTCAAGTTTGAAGAAGCTTAGTAATAAGATGTAGACTGAGTATGTGAATTTTATGTAGGAATTAAATGATATTTACATACATATTTTAAGAGTTTTTGCACGTCAATGCACACAAGATTAGTATATAGAATCTATGGTGTACACCTCCATGTTAGAAACATGTTTTTATGCAATAGAAAATAGAAACAATAATAACTTCTTTTCACACAAAAAGTAATAACAATACCTATTTTAAGAGTTTTTGCACGTCAATGCACACAAGATTAGTATATAGAATCTATGGTGTACACCTCCATGTTAGAAACATGTTTTTATGCAATAGAAAATAGACACAATAATAACTTCTTTTCAAACAAAAAGTAATAACTAAACCTAAATTCCATACATAATGATTAGAGAGACGACTAAAGTTTGCATTTCACGCTATTTTGGTTGTTAAATGGATATTTTTCTTTGAAGCATGGGCATGACATGTCTAACTACATAAGACAATATACATATACCATATGTATACTGGTGGTCATTACTATTCTGAAAAGTAAGTCATTTCATTATATGTTTTTGTTATAAAAGCAAGATTTTATATAAAACATGCTCATATATACATACGACTATATCATAGGAGTAATGTCGTAACACATATTTTTATTGCACATAAACAAAGGAAACTTAATACACACACTACACACCTTACGAGTTCTTTCAAAAGATAACATATCCGCGTTGGAATGTGAATCCCATAACAGAACATTTCATTCATAAAGATGTACTTATTTTCCAGTTTCTCTGCTCGTTTATTTGTTTTATTACTTGGCCAAGAAAATGGCAACTGGGAGAGAAAGCGAAAAAGAGCCGAAAGAGAGTTGTTTACTTTTTGAGCAAGTTATCAAATAAGCAGTAATGGTAGAAGAAGTACTAGTTAAACCAACAACACTGAAGTTGTTATTGTCTGTGTGTGTGCTCCAGCTTTAAGGGCTGTTCAGACCGTCTCTTCTGCACACATGTACGAGCAAAATACTAACACACAAAAGATTATACCTTTTTTTATAATAAGCAACGAAACAGGGAAAGTTATTTTCTCTTTTTGGTGTGTGTAGTCAAGTTTTCCTTGCCTGTGATGAGAAGTTTCAATGTTTTTCTAAGCAGGTTACACATTCCCACTAGAGACAAAAAAGTAATCAAAAGTACAAGGGAAAACGGAGGGAGCTAGATCAGGTCAGAAAACAAAAGGCTACTTTTGACTATACATTTCTACATCTGTGTATCTGGAGAAAACTCACATTCATCCCAACAACTGCTTTACGACTTTATGTATCTTGACCACTCTAGAAATGATTTTCAAGTGTAGTTATAAATACTACATGGTTTCATGTGAGTTGTCCATACAAGGATAGCACTTATCTTCCATAAACTTCCAATATCTGCTTATCCTCAATAAACTTACATCTTTTTCAAGTGAACGTACATTTTTAGAGATATGTCAAGTGTTTTCTCTTCTCTTTATTGGTTTACCTTTCTCTGTATGCATTCCCAGTGTGTTTCTGAGCTACAAAACATTTTAAGAGGAGAGTGGCTGTATAAAATACTGTTTCGTATTTATACACTGGACACAAATACGCTAAGAGGGGATGTTCACTGAGGCAAACTTGGTCTTCTACACTTTACTTTTCTTACAGACTTTCACCTAATGTAAACCAAACAAAACTCGTGACTCTTTCCTTTTCAGTTTTTTAACTGCTTAAGGAGAAAGCTTCACTGTTTTGTTATTTATTTGCTCATCAAAACAGAGAATCCCCATTTCTCGGTTTGTTTCTAGATTTTCTTTTACTAAGGCAAAATTGTTTTGCGATTACGAACATATCTTATGAAATAAAACCTTTACACGAAAAAGCTGTATATTCAGTAATCATCTAAAAAAAAGAGTTTTCCTAGGCTGGACAGCTAAAATATTAAATAAAATCCTGATTTTCAGAACATCTCTATTGCATGAAAGTAAACAATATATATCGTTGCGTTTCCCTTCTCTTAATGATAAACAATATATTGTTGTCATAACAATATATGTATAAAGGCATATGCCATTTTAGAATCCAGTTGTTTATTTCAGTAGTCCAATTTTAAATTGACAATGAGTGAATTTGACAGGTATATAATATGTGTATATAGATTTTATGAAATGAAGCTTCGACAGGAACATATTTGAAGAATGAAACTAAAAATGAATATAGGAATGATTTAGGAGGGGATTTTTGTGTAGGTTTGTTATAACAGTTACGTTGTGATCGAATAGAATCCTATTTTTGGGAATCTTCTGCTATGGGCATTGTTTATTTAAGAGATTTTTACTTATTCGAAGAATCGTTTCAATCACTTTGAAACTCAATTTTGAAGAAATCAATAGTGACAAGAGCATTTTTGTTTCTATACATTGATAACATAGCAGGTAGAAGATTCATGGTTATTTTGAAGAAAAAAAGTTGTTTTCCTTGAAAACATTCCCCTGGAGATGTTACGTCTTCCATCATGGCACGTCTAACCAAAATATACCTTTGCTCAGCAGTAGGGTTTTTGTTGTTTTTGATTGATGAAAGAAATAGAGCCTTATTTTGCCAAAATACACAAATGGTCCGAAGCAAAACACAGAAGATCGAAATTTATAGTTTTGCGAATTTCACGATCAAACAAGTCTACTACACATAGGTTTTTACTTAACCGTTCCTGATAGCCTGAAGGAATACGAAACTCTGGATCCACCCTTAACTGAGCTGATATGTACCATACCGTATCCAATTATCCAATAAACTACATTGGAAAAACTTGCTCTATTATTTCGTGTAAGCTCTTGATTTGTACTAAATACTTTGTGATTTTCAAATAGAAAGCTCTTTTAGATTATCTGGTTGCACAAGCACTGTTTTATAACCTCTCTCTGGGTCTCTTTCATCTTTCCAATTCGTTTGCGTAATTGCCTTGTAATATAATTGAATTTTGATTGTCAAAGGTGGCCTAAAACAAACTTTTCTCTACACTTATTTCTTTTTCCTNCTTGTAATATAATTGAATTTTGATTGTCAAAGGTGGCCTAAAACAAACTTTTCTCTACACTTATTTCTTTTTCCTCTGTTTTTATTCTGGTTATGCGAATGAGTCCTGCGTTTGTTTAACTAAGTTCCTAAATCATTTTCAACTTATAGTCTTAGGACGCTACATATAGTTTTTTATACGTTTCGCAATTCCACTGTTACATTGGTTCGAAAACCAGCATTGATAACGGAAATTCTAATATTAGGTGTACATTTAGATGTTTGTTTGCAAATAAAAACGCTGCAAAGTTAATGCATTTTGGTTAAGTGGATCTGCCACTAATTAAAGTGTTTGAATTGGAAATAATGGAATCTTATTCTTTCCTACTTTTTGTAAAGATGGAAAGCCTTATAATCAACATTAAATATAGCCGTTAATCTTATTAACGAAAAGTTGTTCGAAGACATTTTTTTCACTGGAAATGTTCCGTCAGTACTATTTCAACAGTTTATGGTCTCTCCTTCAATCTCACGATTTTTGCTTCTATCTTTTCTACCCACAATCGGCCTCTTTTTGCACTTTTCCGGAACTCAGCCTTAGCCTTTATACAATATTAACTGACACGTCGTTTTCTTTGCATACCTACATACTACAGAATGCCTACTCGTATAATAATGCTTCACGGTCTTGGTCGTCAGTTTTCCCTTTTATGGTAATATAAAACAGCTCATAGAATTTAAAATGAAGATGTCAAGATGCAAAATGGTAAATCATGAATAGATATTTGTACTTGTGTGCGTGAATAGTGAAACTATAGAAACTGTGGATGAAAAACTGTAGCGACAGCGGATGCCAAGACGAGGACTTTGACTACGACAAAGCTACCGCTTCAAGAAAATTTCTACGTGAGAGATATTTTTGTCTACAAAAATGAAAGTGAATGTAAAGAAGACCGATGAGGACAAGTAAATATCACGTGGGAAGTAGGCAGACATAAAGTATAATTTTTAACAGGACATGTTACTAGCGTAGCAATTTTTAGAATAGTAATCTATCCCAGTTTCTAAAATACAGTGAATTCCAATTTGTATGTCTTATTTCTGTTTCTAGTATAAATGTACACAAGGCTCTATATAAGCTGATAGTTCCTGAAAGGGCTGCAAGCTATCATGTTAGCATGCATGCATATGTTGTCTAGGTATCCGTTCTCAGTATTGTATGACACGAATTTCCGTGTCACTTTTATCTCACCATACGTTTACATCTGGTGTCACATCTAGAAAAACTCATTACGAGAGGAATACCGACCTTGTACTTTTCTCTCCGCCTGGTATGCCAACTAAGGACTTTTTTTATCAAAGAGAAATGGCAATGGCAATAAAGAATGAAAATTCTTGTGACTACGAAACTGTCAGAGAGCAGTAAGTTAATCGGAACCAAAGTCTCAGCCGTGGGTTCGTGAGTCATCTCATCATTACATAATTACACGTCTTGCATTAATATTTAATCTTGGAGTACCAAATAAAAGTTCTTATGTATCCAAAGAGTTCCAGTGGTTGATTTAATTCCAATAGTCGAAGATTCCAAGTACCCCTAACAATTAATTTAATTTAATGGTTGTAATAGGCAAACTTAAAGCGATATGTAAGTAGGCATAGGTTCGCATAACTATGATTTGCTATAGACGTTGTCGCCTCAGAAACATTTTCATTATATAGAAAACATTCAAAGAAGCTTTGAATTGCCCAAAAACAGGAATGCATATTGCAGGAGCGTCACCAGACACTCCACATGGACTGTATCTTCTTCCGAAGATATGCCACACGTGGAATTAGCGTAAATGTTTGCATCTTTAGATGTCTATAACCCTAGTAAACAAATCTACCGTGAAACGCTTGCGATGAGTTTTTTTCCTCCTAGAAGAAATAGCTAAATCCTGAGTGAAAATAGGAGTGTCTATCTACAGGGGATTCTGATCTTTCACAGTCTTAAAAGCCTTTCTCGTCAAACCGCGAATGGAAGAATATACCTTGTTTTTCACAAGAAACTTATCGGTATAAACTTTTAACCACCCACCTAGATTCCCCGTTCATTTACAGACTACTTCCCGTCAACACACCCACCAAAATAAGACTTTCCAAATTCCAAGACTGAGTTTTGCTCTGGCGCCTGCTGGTCTCATGCTGCGTCTGTTGTTTTTACATCAAGCAAATTCATCCATTTTCCTCTAGAGTTTCCTTTCTAGGTATACTTCCCAGTCATAAGATGTGTACTGCTGGTGTCGTATTACTTTCACTCAGATATCCGTTTTATTTCACAGCTGCTAAGTCTTCACTATCCCTTTTGTCATTTTCTTTTGCGCGAACAGTTCACCTTTTTGTATCTTTCCAGGCAGTCATCGCCCAAGAAAAGCCAGCTTCTTTCTCACTCTCCTGTCAGTATAGAAAATGTTCATTGAGAAATTATACGTGCTTAATCCTTTTCGTTACTGGTTTCCCCTCCCTCCTGGTTGAAAACCTTTTTATTACAGAAATTCCAATACGGGTAGACATTTTTGAGCAACACCTCTTTCGTCTGGGGATGATTGCTATCGCTGTTATTATGTTCTTGTTCTACATCCTACTAGCACCACTTTATAGTCCATTTCGTAGTACTCTACCTGTACGTCTTTCTACGTTTTCCCATTCCGCACTTTTCTCGTTAATAATAATTTCATTATAACTCTCCTAGGATCATAAAGAAAGACAATATGACAGGTCATTTTGAAAGCTATATTATGCATGGTTTGAAACACTTATACATAATATGTTTGTAACTCTAAGGGAAATTCCTTTGTGCATACTTTTGACTCTATGATTACTCCATGTGAGCAAACAGAAGCACTCTTGCACAAGACTTTCTCTCCATTTTGTGGTATTTCATCTTTCTTATTGCATTTTGTGTTTCTTTTGTAACTTTCTCTAGTCTTATATTATTCCCCTATTATAGGGACATGTCTTCCAATTAATGTTTCCGATAGATTTATTGTTGTCTCGAGAGTCGTTCTCATTTGAATTGGAAGTGGAGGTCGTGCAAGCAATTTTAATCAAACAATACCCAAAAACTCAATTTGTTTCCACACGAAACGGGAAAAGGTTGAAGGTGATTGTCTCTCGTTTCCTCGTTATTGGTTTCGTTTACAGAAAGCTGATGCATTTCTAGAGCACAGCCTTTTTTTCTCTCCCTTTCTCTTTCCAGTTGGACATCTGCTACTGCTCAGTAAAGAAAAATTGGATACACTAATGGACACACATGCGTTGCCCATATAAAGCCATTTTCTTAAAGTGCTCCTGCTAAAACAATTGAAATTCTGGGAGAAAATGAGACCTGCCTGGCTGAGAGCTAGAGAAAATTTTCCACTAGTGAGAACTCTTATTGGCCATACCGGATGTAAAAGTTAACAACTTTTACCTTCGTGATAGACTAGACTCTTTTTCCTATCGTTATCATTAACTACTTTTTACGCAATAACTTTTGATTTCCGTTTTCTCTTCTTTTTCCCATTAATCACAATAATATACATTATGTGCGAGGCAGTTCCTACTCCAATGTGCTTATATCATGGAAGGAAAATGGAAAAAGAGATAAATGTAGGAAAATATACGATATACCCACCTCAGCGAAATCGCACTTTTAGGAAATAGTAAACAATGCTGTTAGCAATATATTGGGAAAATATCTGAAATTCCAAACTGGACACCATCAAACCAACCTCTGTTCGCTTTCATTGTCTGAAACTTGATCAGCAGACTCAGCCTTTTGGTGTATTTCACTAACGCAAACATAGTTGTATAACTTATTTACTTCAGTTATTACATTTCACATTAAATTGCAGATGTAAGCAGAATGTGTAATGCAAACGCAAATTCTCATTCTGCTTCTCTTCAATCTTGTCTGTCTAACTTATTCCCGTATGAGGATTGCAAAAAAAAGTTTCTTGTTTTTGCTCTATGAGCTTGTTCACTGACTGCTATCTGTGTGGAAACCCTTACTTTCCTGCATGTCAGCCGTTTCCTAGTCAAGTCATGTCGATTTATGTATTATGTACACCTTGGAAAACGTGAGGCAATCAAGTAATGGCTTTATACGAAAACCAGCCCAAACCATTTCAATGTTATTGGTTTGATCACTGGTAGTTTTTAGCCATATCTAAATACACGTTCGTGATCATATCAGTCATTGGACAGCCAGGAGAAAGCTTTTCTGCCGTGTGGTAATGCTACACCTCCATGTGATCTGTTCTAATAAGAACTTTCACCAGGGGTGGTGATGGCTAGAGAAAGGAAGAGAATAACAAAGGTGTCAATATTCTTTATCCCTTAAGTTTGTAAAAAGAATCCAGTCTGCAAGTAGTTTGTATTCCGGTTGACCATGAATCGAATCCTATCTCTCTCTCTCTCGCTTTCACCCGCACTTTCTCTTCAACACAGTATTCACCATTTGCTAACTAAATTGAAGTGGAATTTATCAGGCAAGTAAAGGTTGACTTGCCACGAAGCTAACTTCATTTCTCACGAATTTCCCGGTATCCAGTTAAGCTACAAAAGAGAACGGAAAAAACAGATAACGAGATCATGGCCAGGTTAGTTTCGGAGAAAAACCTGTAATCAGTATTAGTCAAAGCCAAAATAGGTTCCGATTGCGGGAAAAGTCTGACAGGTCACGATACAACCGAAACAAATACCTAAAGGGAAACAGAGACCCTCATCTAGTTTTATCCTTCAATCTGTAATCAAATTAGGATTAAAAACCTCGTATCTATTTAGATTAATACAAAGCAAAACACAGGAAAGTATTTCGTTTTCGGATGAAAATGAATTCGCCAACCTTGTGTTTTTCATCGTTTCATGTATTTCCCTCGTCAAGTTTCGTACGAATCGTATACCAAACAAGGGAGGATGGGGTTTCCAAGAAACTGAAAGAAAGTTGAACTTAATCAAAGGTAGCGGTTGTCAGAAAAAGTTCAAGTTTCAAGCAGAACGATGAAAATTCTTACAAATGAATGTTTCGAACCGTAAAACAACAGACTTGACCGAGTTAACTTTTGTAGTTTTACCATAACACAGTCTATTATTGTTGGCAGGTAAATTAAAAAAGTTGTGCCTGGATTTGTAACAACATTCGCTACTGAATTAATAAAAATTACGTATAAATTTTTGCAACTGGCTCCAAGTAGAAATGATGAGAAAATGTTTCGCCATCTTTCTCCGTTCAGCAGTATGACTGTGGTACCTATCTTTTGTGTGCGCTACAAAAAAGGGTAGGATTTGTGGTCTCGACAGAAAGAGAATAAAGCAAACAGTATGAGACACATGTCATGTTTCTTGTAAATCTTATTTGTGAGTTTACAAAAAAAAGTGTTTTCTTCAGCATAATAAGTTTAAACTATATCCGCATGCTTTCTCCGCTCCGCTAATGTTCATCTAGCTCTGTTTCTGTTCTCTGTTAGATGTAAAAGTTTTTGTTTTCTACTAAAGAAAAGACGCTCTCAGTCTGTCATTTTGAAAGGGGTAAAAACAGAAAGCGGGGATAATCGGAAGAAAAGTTTTTGCTGTAAGGAGAAAAACCCAGGGACACATATTTTATAAGTCGGAACACGTTATATTTGAAAATTTCGTGCGCAAGACGATATTTTATTTATCATACACTTTAAAAGCGTCGCTGTTGTGTGCTCGCCCAGTTTTTAATTGAAACTCGTTCTCTCCTCGGACCAACAAAAAAAATATTCATGCACGCAGACAGACTGTAAAATAAGTTTGGAAGGGGATTCCACAGAATATATTCTTTGAATTGTAAAGTTCCTTTAGTGGATTGAAGGGAAAAGGCTGAATAAAGCAGTGCACTTGAGTTTTACAACGAAAAAAAAACTAATGCGAGAAATACTTTTGCTTCTGTAATAATTCTCTAGTTTCTTTTTACTTTCATTCTAATTCAGGAGTTCGGCTGGACAAAGCATAAGACGGAAGTTTCTCGGAAACGATTCTCTTTTTCACACTATTCAAGTGAACAGCTTGTATGGATTTCTTTTTAAAAAGATCCTTTTATTTTGTGTTATGCTTATTCGCTCTATTTGTTTGGGTGAAGAATAAACCTGACAGAAAAATACAAGTAACCTTGTAACACAAAACCACACAAAAGTAGAGAAAAATTGGCAAAGTACAACAAAAGACCAAGACAGTTGTACTTCCGTGCTTTCTCTCTCTCTATATGGCCACAAAGAGAAACAGACATTACCACGTATGAAGCCCAAGGAGAGATCGAGAGTTTAAAGGAAAATGATGAATTGAGCTGTCGCAAATAATTCTGGCAATAATTTTTCGCGAAACTTGAATCTGTCAATATGACTATTACTCGCAAGGAAGTTTTGAATGGAAATGTGTTACCTTCTTCTACAAACAAACGTCAGAGCAGCTTAGGTACAGCCATGTACACATTGGACATAGCCCAACTCTCCTACTTGTCTAGCCGCAAAGTGTCTCTGTTGAAATATTAAGTTGGCTCTTACCTTTCCATCTAAACAGTTTGTCGCACGTGTTTCCGAGAACGATACGAAGATGAGCTTTCCCTTTTTATTGTATTTGAACTGCCTCAAAGAACGCTTGATCAAGTTAACAAGGGAAAAGGAACTGGCTACAGGATACAATGCTATTGCGATGGCCCTAATTGTCCACAAACTTAATTCTAATTGACTGATAATTGAGGTGTACTTTACGGAACTATTATATTTTATTAATGTACGCATTCCTGTCACGTTTTCTTTCATACTGCTCCTTGTGGTTTTTTCGTTGTTTTCTTTTTGTTTCCAGCACCACAGCTTTTCTTTCCTGGCTCTCGCTGAGATGAAAAAGTGTCAAGTGTGCAGGCAAAGAAAATAGGAAGTGTTTACTTAAGAGAAAAAAACTTTTCTTTTCTAATTTGTATTCATTCTGGAATCTCATGCTGGACTAGTAATGCATCAAGTTGCTCGTTCCCTCCATTCTCTTTGGAAAAAGGCTAGCATGCTAATATTTTCACGTCGAGAATTAGCAGAAACGTTTAAACTTAAATGAAAAATTATGTGCCTACTTTGTTGGAAGAAAATAAATATGCAAATTGTCTTGTAAGATATAAACCTGACTAATTAAGAAATAGGAGTTTGAGAAAACTTAAGATACACAGAGGAGTAGCGAGTTTTGAAAAGTCAAAAATATTATTGCGCTTCCACACGGGTTCCTTTCAAGGCTGTAAATTGGCTTGGGCAATTGTGAATTACTTTCTGAAGGTTACAAAATTCTTTGAATGCGCAAGCTATAAATTCACCAAAAACGTTTGCACGGCTACACATTTCACTCGTGATCAAAAATTGAACTGTAAATAATGTGCTTGAAAAAAACTCATAATTTTCATCATTTTCTGTTATTCTTGTTCCCTCGTCCGAAATTTTATATAAAATTATTTTCTCTTTTTCATATTTTTTTCTCAGTATGTTTTCGCTGAGCATCCATTCACATGGTATTAGTTTTTTCTTTGAGCTAAGCCGTGCAGACAAACTTTTTCATACGGTTTTCTCTACCTAGCTACTACCTTCCGCTAGTTTTCATTGCCTTTTCCCCGGTTTTCGTTACGGATTCATGAAAAATAGCGTAAAGCTTTGTTATTGAAGGAAATATGCAAGTAGAGCAAAGCACGACTATCGTTTTTAACAGTAAAAAAAATGGGTTTTCGCGACTCCCTTCCACAATCAACGTAGGGAAAAGAAGGATGAGAAACGGTAATAGAAAATTCATAGCTAATTTGCAATTCAAAATACATGCATAAATTACACGGAGAGAATGGGAGAAACTCTGAAAGTAGCAGTCTATGAGTGCGTTGTTTGCTCATTCCATTTCCATCGTTTCCGTATCTTCACTCCTGCTCAAAAGCCCTTACAAAGTTATTCATAATGTGTGTATAATAAAACACAAGGAAACAGCAAAATTTCCTCTTTTTGTGTACACAATGTTGTGTAAATTTGTGTCTTTTCAATCTGCCCCGTTGTATATTCCAACGAAGAAACTGTCGCCGAGGAAAAAGTATTGATTTCACTGGGACCGGGGAGCTCCCGAGAAATCCTTTATTATTTACACAATACTAAGTATGGATAAACTTAGTTAGGTGTTTTCCGAAACAACGGATACGTATTGCTTTTCTTAAAATAAGAAAATGAAAGTTTGCACTATATTGCCAATAGCTTGTTTTTGTTTTGGGAGTTGCATGTATTTGTTTTCCGTACAAATCTAGAAACAATTACTTCTACAGGCATAGAATCTCCTTCATCTTTTCAAATAACCTACATTAAAAGTTTGTGCCAGTAGCTCCAATATTGATTTTGTTTTAGAAGGCGGTTTCCTGGAAACAAATCAAAATACAATAAGCATTATCACGTTACATAACGTTAGTGTAGTTACGTACTGTATATCCGGCACTCCTTCCATAAATGAAACGTAACGAATACCAACAAGTTTTTACACTTCTTGCGTGAAAGAATCATTGGAATTTGTTAATATTAATGCTATTACACTGTAACACAACCAAACTTCATGAAGGATTCCCTCCCGATAAAATCAAATGTCTTCCTCATTGTCACTCCAGGAAGAAATATTCTATTTCAGATGTAATCTTAGGGATCGTAATGGATTCTTAAAGAGATAAAACAAAAAAAAAGTCAAAACCAGCACAAGCCCCGACTTCAAATGTTAAAAGCCAAAAAAGCTATTAGTTTGCTAAAAATAGGAAATTAGTTTGATTTTGAAGAAAAAAAGTAAATAATGAATTTTCTTTTTCTTTTCTATAATGACTAGCTGCGTGTGATGGAGCAGCAGCTGTCGGAAGCCACAGCCAATGCAGCATCCTGGGCCATGGGAGAAGACCCTGAAAAGGTTTGCTCTCTGCAGCACGTTGTCAAAGAGAAGGATCGTGTCATTTCCAGACTTGAATCACAAGTAGAAGAACAGGTAATTTTCTTCTTTTCACAGTCTTTAATTTATTTTCATATAAGCCTTTAAGCTCTTCTTGGTATAAAAAAATGTCTCCATTTCAATACGTATTACTTCACAATGAAAATTATACTGCGTAGTTAGATCGATTCCCTCTCAGCAAAGAAAGTCAGACATAAAGCTTGACTGTGATGTGTGTGCAGTCACTCTCTTCCTTTTTTCGTGTTTCATTGTCATGAAAATTGTGTCTTGAGTTTTGTGACAAGTAAAAATCTCCTGTTTTTTAGTGCAGTTTATATGTTCTCCCTCCCCAAAGTATTCTCGCAGCGTTTGCTGACGACATTATAGCCTCTTTTTTAATTTTCTACTCATGACATTCTTTAAAGGAAACTAGACAGGGTGGCTATAGCCTCCTGACAAGTGGGAGGTGTGATTAATAAACACACAGTCATCCTTGAAATACTAATTTAATGGTGGAGGAAAGCATGTAATAGGAGTTGCCTTGTCACTCTACAAGTTTTAAATCACGAAGAGCAAAAACTACTGCTCAGGGTAAAAAAGAAAGAAAAATATATTGTTCCATTGTTCGAGAATTGATAACTACACTGGAAACCTACATTATGTATGAAATATTTTTGTCCCGAAAATAAAACACAACGCAAGTAAAGAGCTTTAGTATGCAAAGTAGAAAAAAAGCATGCACGTGTTGTAGTTATTGTGATTAATTATGGTGAACAGCGCAAAAAATGCTTTTAATTTTTAGCAGGCACATAACGTAGTGTTGTATTTTCCGAAAACTAAACCAATCTAGCATAAAAGAAATACGAGTAATGAACTTTCCTTTTTCATCAGCTTCATTAACTTTTCCAGGAAAAAAAAAAGTCTTAAGAGTTAGGGAATGTATGACTTATCCGTGTAATAAAAGTGAACAACATATTTTTCTAATGCGACAGACTAAAATATTCAGTACGCTTGGCTTACTAAAAAAGAAATCTACTTAG
>JAAXOA010001746.1:0-14977 GCA_036561885.1 Salina celebensis
CCATGTTGCTGGTTAAACGCATACTAAACTTTTTCATGGATAAAGTTGAAACTAAACTTACTTCGTTGATTACGCTTGTAATATATTTTGGGTTGAAAGTATTTTATGAAAATGGAGCATAAAGTTCCAACAAAAAAACTTTTGTTTGTGTTATCGATGTACATTCAACCAAAAAATGAACTTGCAGCTTACTGACAAGTTTTATGCAGATGGTTGCGTTTCAATAATCCCTTGAACTATTATTTTCGTAATTATGACTGTGGTTGGCATTGTGAGGTTTAAGTGACATAATTCTGCCTAGAATATTTCACACTCACACATTCCCTTCGTGCATTTCCCTTTAAAAAAACATCACAGGAATAAGAAACTTAAAGCGTTTGAATCCAATTTCAGTTTTGGTTAAAAGAAGCATTCTACATTTTTTTTTTCTTGGCATGTCGTTATTCGTTTTAAAAACCTTTAAATCTTTCATTGACGTAATTTGTAGTTTTGGAGCGCTCTTTGATTCGTGATTTGGCCTGTCAGTGCAAACAACGACAACACAGCAGGACTGATGTCAGTAAAAGTACGGTTCTGAAGAGTAGGCCACTTAAGGGTTGCAACTTTATGTTTTCCCCAGCGAGCCTTAATATAATGCCGTTACCTCCGCTGACGTCCAGACCCAAATAGAAAGAGTGAATTTGAAACAAACGATAAAAGTGATTTGAATTCCCCCTTGAATTTCCATTCACCATGATGGTCTATCCTAATTCACCTCGCAAGAAATCAGTTTCAAATGCACGGTTGAGAAAAAAAGAAAATGGTAGACATGTCTAGAAACAATTACCCAGCATCTATTGTCTATTTATAGCGTATTAGGGGTATAAGCGTACCTTTGGCTGGTGTTGTGATTTTTAGTTCGTGTCGCTCTTAATTTACATACACTTAAAAGCTTGTATATTCGAGCACCTGAAGGTGTCTGTGGAGCGGCTTGACCTACAGGGCCCATCGTCAATATGGTTCTTCATTACAGCACCATAAGCTCCAGTTCCAAATTCGAAAGTTTGGAAGTGAAAGTTACCACAACAACAAAGGGAAAAACCGTTTACCGCGACTATGATTTACAAGCTATATGAAAATGGCCAATAATCTATAATTTTGTGTTTTTGTTCACTAACAAAATCGTTTGTGTACTCGATTGGCAGATTGCTCTTGGTGACACCCTGATCCTCGTTGTCTGTTTCGGCTATTTTGCAGTTACTGCCAAAAGGGTTTCCAAGTTTCTGTTAACCCAACAGCTTTAATGTTTCCTGAAATGTTTGAATAGCAGAAACATACGTTGATGATTCGCAAGCGAATAGATGCGAATCCATTGCATTGCCTCAATTTTCAATTTGTGCATCCTTGCACCCCTTCAGGTGTCAGGTTTTACGGTCTTCCTTTTTTATTTCACGCTCTGAAATAATTTTTAATAATAATAATAAAGTTTATGAATTTGTTGCACAACGTCACTTTACTGTTTCTTAAGTTTTCAATGGACAGTATACTGAAGTCATTCAACCGCAGTCAACCCTATGTCAGGTAACATGTTAAGAATTACGCTTTGATGAAAGAAAACTGGACCAGAAAAATCGCCATTGATAACTACACCTAGTTTAAATTAAACTCACATCCAAAACGTATAATCTTTTTATATCTTCAATGCAACAAATCATAATTGTAGATACTACATCCATTTTAATTTCTACGCAGAGTTTGACGTCTCACACGTGGATGCTAATAGGCTTTAGTATTTTCCAATAGTCCGTCATTGGCAAGAATTATCTTCATTAATTAATGTCAAAGCGGTGGAGCTCCATCAGGATTAGAGATTTTTTGAAAAGCCCACAAAGCATCAATCATTCATTGGAAGTATATTTCTATCCTTCCTTGAAGGCTTCAGCTAGTAGAACTGGTAATGCTTAAAACAAAGTTGATTATTTCATGAAATATTGTTGATCCACACGCCCACAAAGTAGATCGTTTATTCTAAAGTGGTATCACTGGTTAAAAGCGTCCTTTTTGGATATTCCTAGAATACTGCGTTTTTGTTTGGCTGCAAACTTGGCGCAGTTGTACAAAAAAATAAAACGGGATCCAGAAGATAATGAGATGCGTTATTAGAAGGACGACCATACAATGAATGGATGAATAATGTCACGATGAGAGCATAAACCGAAAAACTTAGTTTATGCTGAAAAAACCAGGAAAGCTGAGGATGGGAATACATTATACAGCACAGAAAATTAAATCAAAGAAGAAAAACATTCTATCCGTAGAATCATTCAACCTCACTGATCTGAGATTCATATGTCAGAACTGGAGTGGAATGATCAATAATTGAGGTTTTTGCAACGTTTGTTTTTTTCACGTGTGAAAAAACGTCTTTTGGTATCATGGCATTTGTGTGGATCTTTACATAGGAAGTTGTTTAAAGTATTTTTTCTTATTTTGTTTCAAGGTTATCTGAAATATCATAGATACATAAGCCGGTTCGTATACAAAGTGTAACATGTTATTACGTACTGCAAGACAGGACAAAAATTTGATATCACGTTGAGCACAGTGTGGCATAGCTTGGCTGTGGTAGTTATAAAGGACGTTGCAAGCGTGCCACTCCATGTGCATCCTGCGTCCTAGTAGAGGCGTGTGCCGCTTGAAAGAATATCTCAATGAAGTCAAGCACTACTGTCCTTTCATACAAACAAACGGTCTTTGGTCTTTACCTATTACGAGTACTATAATTTGCGAGATTACACATTCTCCAGAAAACATTCAGTTCCCGTTTAAAATCCTGAGAAATGTTTCATTTTCAACATGAAGGTTGGGTACTAAAAATCAAACAACTGGGCGACCGGTTAGAACTCATCATTCCTGAAAGAACTATGAAACAGAACATTAGTCATTCATGTAATGACCGACAGTATAAATATCTTGCTATTCATAAATTTTAAAAGTAAAAATACAAAAATAATATCCCGGATTAAGCACGATTCTTACCAGTTTAGGGTTCGGATTTGGCTCAGGAAAAAGTTTGACAGAGAAGGGGTGTGAAGCCACCTAAAACCACACATTTGACATTGTAAAGAATGAATGATTGAAATTCATGTCCGAAAACTTTCCACAAAATTTGCGATGTGGTGTTAAAGCAATGGAAGTAAACAATTTACAACAAGGTCCAGTGCGTAAATCAAAATTGAATTGGTATTGAATCGGTTTTAGGTGAAAGTTCCTAATGACATAGTCCGTATTATGTAAATGTTCGTGACCCTTGGCGACGACTGCAATATAATAAACTGTTCGTTCGCAGCATTCTTAAAAGATATCTATCTATCCTCGATTATCTAAAGATTCAAGATTAATATTCATCAAAAATTATTGAAAGCTATTCAATAAGTTGCTTTCATTTCAATGGCGTACACAATTTTCAGGGTTAACCTTTGAAATCTCCAACCAAGGATGGAAGTCCCATCTGAAACCTAAAGTGCTAAAAACACTTTTATCAAGCGCTTTTCAATGTCATGGCACACGGTGTATGACATCACAGGTAACGAAAATTGGCACCCGTGAGGTACCTTCAAATAAATGACTCACAAACAAAGCCATGTAACTTGACAAATAAAATTTCAACTGTGTTAAAAGTCAGTTGGCACACACATTCATTAATATTGTAAGTCATCTTGAAATCGCTGTATTATTTACAATAATCAGATTTCCGTTGGG
Organism: Salina celebensis; assembly: GCA_036561885.1. Taxonomy (NCBI): domain Eukaryota; kingdom Metazoa; phylum Arthropoda; class Collembola; order Entomobryomorpha; family Paronellidae; genus Salina; species Salina celebensis. Next base: position 3,742 of record JAAXOA010001746.1, read on the forward strand.
ATAATAAGTGCTGTATTTTTTGCGCTTCTTTATTCAACTTCGCTATGACCTTTCGCCTATCGTTTTACACTATGTTATCTTTATGAAGGTGGCTATACTTATGCATAAACCGAGGCCATTCAAGTATTCTCACTGGCAGTGGCAAAAAAAAGGTCACAGCTCTCATTTCATCAGTTTTCCTGACAACATTTCTAAAACATACGTAGCAAACACTCATCTTACCTTATACCGTCTTGTATTTACTTCATAATAATTATGCACCGTCATCGTTTCCGGCAACGTCTAAGTTGTTCAGGCGGCAGCTTGCATGTCTGGAGGAAGTACACATCTTAGAAACACTGACAAAACTGGGTTTACAGCTTAATAGCTATCGCATTTGGCTGGATCTTTTCCTTAGAACTTTCTCTATCCCTCAAACGATCTCAGAAACCCGAGAAAATGACACGAGAAAGTTGTCTGTTTTCTATGAATGGCTTACATTTTCATGGATTGTAAATATTCATGATCACCTTGTTAAACAATTATCACTGTTCCTCCTTTTGTATTCATTTAGTTAAACGGTTTGCGTATAAGTTACATAAGCCCTCAGTAAAACAAATCCAAAGAAATTTTCGCTCACATCTATTTTCTCATTACAATAATGTCTGGCTGTAAAACTCTGGTTGTAAGCAAAAATGTTGTTGTAATAGTAAATTCTTACAATGTACTTTGTTAAAAATGATAACAGCCTTCAAAGAAATGTGTAAGGAATGTATACGCATACTGTACTGCTAAAGTCTTATCGCTATAAATTACAAGGAAAAAGTAAACTTTCGCCCTTGATTTCAACGAGATATTTTTAAGCAAACAACATTTCGCCAAACTTCCGCAAAATTTTCTTGAACCACTTGTAACTAGTGTGAGTTCTTTTAACAATTTTTAGTTTTTGTTGCCATGACGGAAAGGTACGATTGACGATGGCTTGTTATAACGAGTTTCTCTGCTTTTGTATAGGAACATGCAAATGTAATATGGTACTTCAGTTATGTTGTTATGATACATGATGCTGATACTTTTACAACTCCTTTCAAAGCATCAATCGTGCTGTTGACAGTGTGCTGTATAGCAATCAGGAAACGTACCCTTACAGGTAACAAAAGAGAAAATATAAATCGACGGCTAAAAATTCATAAGCCTAAATACTATTGAAAAATCTGTATTTTTCCAGAAACCGAAAATAAAGAGGTTTGTCCGTTCACGCGCCAACGATTTCAAAAATAGGTCTTTAGGGTGCTTCCAAGAAACCAAATTGCGCCATGTGTTGTACAGGGTGAATAAGAAAACTGTACCCAATAAGGAAATTGTATAACTTTTGAACTATTTATCTGTGAAAAAATTATTTAATTATACTAATACTGTGGAGGAAGAATGGGAGATGTTTTTGGCTGTCACATTTTGAAATAGCGGACGGGTAAAATCATCAAAAGCGAAACATCACATAAGTTGTCATTCTAACATTACCAGACCGTACTAACAACCTGTCCGAGCCAAAGTTTCGAATAAATGTCGGGGTAACGTAAGAAAAATGGAACATTTTCGCAAACATGCAGAGATAGCACCTTGACAACTCGAATTTGTCGAACGAAGGCAATGAAAAAACAACGATGATTTCGAACAGGTTCGAGCCCTTTTCAAAAATTATAGTTTGTTAGTACGGCTTACTAATGTTAAACCGACAACTTATGTGATGTTTCACTTGTGACGATTTTACTCGTCCGCTTTTTCAAATTGTGAGATTGTCAAATAAATCTCCCATTGTTCCTCTATAGGCTGATAATAAAATTATTTTTCCCAGATAAATGGTTCAAAAGTTACGAATTTTTCTTATTGGGTACAATTTTTTAATTTATCCTGTACATAAATAGTGAGAAGAAACTTCTTAAACTCTAGAAAATAATTCTGCGAAGTTAAAGACGTTTTCATGTACAGAAAATCAATCGAAACACCTGCTGGCAATGAGTGGGTTCGCTATTTCCGAACATACGTCACAGACTTCGTCCGGGTCTAAAATCCAAGGGTCCGGGTCCAAGTCTAAAATTTACCGGGAGGCTTCAGCTGTCAAAAGATACATAGCTCGAATCAAGGCTGAAAGCTGGTGTCTCGACCAGACGCATATAATAGCATAGTTAAGGAAGTTTTGACATGAAGTGTAATTCTCAGATAATCGACATACCGTTTTTGATATTGCCATACCAACGACCATGATACAGATACACGTTTAGGTAACGTGTTGTTGTTGTGAGAAAGAAACACGTCGAAAGATAGCTAATTTTAGCTTTAACGAATTTCAATTATTTATTAAAATGAAAATATAGCTTTAAAGGTAAATCGTGGGGAGAGGCATTTCAATACTGGAAGTGTGATTAGTAGAGTACGCATAATTCTAATTTGTTGGATATCCGACAAATATGTAATAATATGAGTTAATAGTCGACATCGAAAGTCTGCACGATTCATAATTGCGTGTTACCATTGAAGTAGTATTTTTGTCATTAGCGCAAGTATTATAAGGTCGCTATTAAGAATTAAGACTACCTGCCATATGCACTTCCTTTTACGTGTTAAACAAATAAAAAAGCAGCAGTCAACGGGAGTGAGGTTTTGAACGTTTGACTGTCGGCTTTAGTCTGACGATAACAATAAATGAGAAGTTGTATTATAATCTAAATACATTTCTTTCTTTTTACGGCGTTTTCGTTTTACAATTATCAAACATATTTTGGCAATTACAACTAACTGTAGTGATGAAAAATCTGAAATCAACGTAACCTGGTCCTTTTTGAAGTATACATTTTCTCAAATTGTAGTAGAACTTCGTTGTTCGTCGCTTCCCAACTTGGGGTCTCCAATGCCAAAATGGTTAAATGCACATAGTCAGTCGCATAATTATAAATCACACATTGAAAACACCAAGAGGTGTACTTCTATTGAAACCGTATAAATTAAACACAAAACCTTACCTCATCTTGCAAACAAGTTACACAAGCTAAACATTTTCATAAGCATCAGAATGTACATGAGTTTATGACTTCTCCGTTTCCGAAGTGGTCAATAGTAATGTCTGTTTTTGCCTTTGAGTGTCATCGAAAGAGAAAAGTAGTGTCTTGTGAAAAGCAGTGAAAGCTACTTAACTGTGCAAGTTTGACCTTCATTAATATTAACAAGAAAAAAAGGAAATCTTATCGTAGGAACTACCTCAATCACCTGAAACTTGAGCTTGGAAATGAATAATGTAAAAATTTCCAATCAATTACTTTGACGACTCCTATCGTCGGCAATCTATGGTCTATGTATTATTTGCATGCGTCTCTGTATCCCTGGTATTACATTCTCTTCATCTTGCGAACACAACTTGTTTATGCTGTAGGAGAAAGTAATAGAGAAAACTTTTTATATTAAACTTTGTTGTTCACGTTATTGCATTTGCTTGCAATTGCTCTTGAGAGATTCACTGACAACATTATTTTATGTGATCACCCACATCACAAACTTTTGTCGTAGTTTTAAATTCTATTTTATTTTTTTGTTTACATATCTTGCTTCGTCCTTGAATCCATTGCAGAGTCAGCAAAAGGTAAAAGGATTCCCCAAGAAGTTATAACTGTTCATACAAAATTGTCATTATGCAAATAAAAACCGACGTTGCATGTCCTATAACAGAATGAGAATTTTACAGCTTGTATTTTGGTATTTGTGAATGTTTCATGTAATAAAAAGCACTATGTTATATGATATTTCTTGGAAGGTCGTTTTGTGTTGTGTCTTACACTATTCTGCCTACATTCTTTTATTGCGTCAACTTGACCAGGAATTAGTAGCATATGAAATATGCATATTTTTTAATTATTGATTAATGTACTCCGTATCACTCTATTCCCAAACCTTTCAGTTGATATTTGCGAAAGACGAGGAAAATTTTAATACACATTTGAAATTTTCAAGGAGTACTTGTAAAGCAACACTTTAGTATATAAAGAAACAGAAATATACATAGAACATAAGCCGATTTTAAGTGTTTCAATGCCTTCACTCAGTCATTCAGAGTAAAAACCGGTGAAAAATATTTTAACTACTTGCTTTGATTCTAGTTATCGACTTACTACCATTCGAAGAACGCAAACATGTGACAAGTGGAACGTTGGTTTGAAAACAAAGCGGATGAAGGTTAAACAACCAGTTATGCAGCTAAAAAATTGGTAAACATTGAACACCAGAGAAAAATCCGTATGAAATTGATAAATTAGTGTATTAATCCTATTAGCTGTTGATAATATTTTCATGTATTTTAATGAGTTCTTTGTATAATTTATAGGTATTGTTTGAACGTGTGTTGATGCTTTTAGGGGACACGTTGGCACATGTCTCTGGTACTTTTGCTCCTCCAGCTTGCCTAATTTAGATGCTTGAGCAAGCACGAAAGGTCATTATGATTATGAAAATAAAAAGTGTTACGAAAATAGCATTTACCCCTCATTAAATCTGAATTCTGGAAAGACACGAGTGCGAGAAAATATAGTATTCCCTCAAGGACAATAAAACCTGTGGGAAAATGTGTACATGTAATTCCCCGTGTTACATCCCACAGTAATTTCCATTACATACAAACAACCAAACTTGTATCACTGTCTTACTTTCTTTCTTGAACTTGACATTGGCGTGTCCTGCAATTTTGGTATCGATGTGTTCTAGTCAACGAATTGATTGTGGTGTAACTCCATCAAAATATCTCTCTTGAGATATCACTTCTTCCGTTTGGCAAAAACAAACCTTAAAAGAAGGATACATTTCGTAATTTACACAATCGAGCTGCGCAGAGATGAAAGTATTTCCCAACCCTCTTGGAAAGTATTTTCGGTTATTACACAGCGAAGAAAACAACAAAGAAAGAAAGTAAATCCATTTACTTATAAACCCCAACACGCGCCAAACAATTCTTCTATTTTTTGTTATTTCAGCACAAACATGATAGTTACAGACTATGCAGCCAGAAGCATTTAGTTTTTAGATGCATTCCGCCGAACAACTTGTTTGCATCACAGTTTATTAGACAGAAAACATGTCCTTTTTTACGGGCTGTGCCTAAAACATGTTTCATATCATGTCTTGTCGACAAGGTTGCCAGACGAGCCAAAATTCCATAGATAAGTTGGTAGTTGCCCCCGACAAAATTGCCTTTCGTGAAAGATATGTTGGTCCAACTTGCACTCTCGTTCTTACTCATATCTTCATTTTCATCGTGATTATCTTGAAGTGAGTTCTTTACGGATACTACGATCACTACTTACAGTCAAGCCATTTCACAAGAAATGTTGTTTTTTCATTAGCGGAAATCCATAGTCCAACGGCCCTTGTGTACTCTAAAAGAATAATAAGTTCAAGTTGAATGGGAATGCATCACAAACAAGCTATAACGTTTCTAACATTATGATTATGACCGTCGTCCTTTTTTCGTTGTTCCTCTTTTAAAAGTCGAAGAGAGCATTGAAAAGAAAAAGTTAAGTAACCGGCCGTTTTCTGGATTTGCTTGACCTTGGAACAAGGAGAAAGGATATGAGACTGATGACGGAGGCTAGTGAAGGATAATACTAAAACATACCATTTAGATGCTTTGGCATGTGTGTCCTACGGTCATACTTTTCACGTTGACGTACATTCATGGTACGCTCGTACGCTCTTGGATACATATTAAGATGACACATGATAAGTGGATGGTACATGTCAGAAATGGCATTGTTCAAATTTTTAATGTCAATGTCAGGATCATTCGCAGGAGTAAATATCTGGGACGAATATATTTTATAGGCGTTGTACGAAAAAAGTCTTGCCTAGTTGAATAAGTTGTGAGTTTCAATGGACAAATGATTATTCCTCCACGTGCCCTGTCATGTTATGATCATACATGAACTTCGTTGAAGAACTGAGGAGCTATGATTTCCGAGTAATGATAGAACAGACTGTCTACAATAGGAATATCTGGGATGTTACATGCAGACATGTAACAATCATGGGTGTATGGAGAAAAGGTTCTATTGAAGTATTATGTTGTTAAAGGAGTAGTCACGATGAAATTCGTTTTGGTTTTGGCTACCTCAAATGAGGCAACCTTCAAGTTAATTGTTTGCATTGCTTTGTACGCCTCTCAGTCTGTTTGTGCTTTTTGGGATATAGATGCACTTCTGTTCCACTTGTTAATCTTCAAACAACCATAAGGGGAAAGCAGTCATTTAGGAGTACTTTCGTTCACTTCAAATGTGAAGATCCTCTTGTATCCGCTTGGATGTCCTCTTCGAAGACAAGAACTCTCTACAGAATTAAAATTGAAACTTCCAAACTATTGTTTGGTGTTAACGGATTTTAAACATCCCTTGGATGNTTCGAAGACAAGAACTCTCTACAGAATTAAAATTGAAACTTCCAAACTATTGTTTGGTGTTAACGGATTTTAAACATCCCTTGGATGCAGTAATGACAGTTTTGATGTTTACATCTGTATTTACTAGCCTATTCATTGTTGTCCTCAGAAATGGACAACTTTTGATGTCTTTTCATTACTCGAGAGACCTTCGACAAGTTTCCGATACTTCAAAACGTGCCTTTGGTGTATGAGTATAGGAAGGCAACTGATTTAATATAATCATAGTTTTATACATACATGTCATAATAGGTATACCATTTAAATCTGGTTGGAGAAAGAAAACTTTTCAATACAAATGCATCTGTTTATGAATGGATTAATCTGCCACAAGATGTGCGATCAAATGTTTGTTCTGTAAACATATTTCAAGTTAATTCTGACTCTCTGCATTCTTCCAGCAGAGGAGAACTAACAATTTCATCATAACATAGCCTTGAAAACTTTGACTAGCGGTGTTTCGCAAGAAATACAAATAGAAGATCAATACGACTTTTTTCAAGATGCAGGTGAAATTTTAAGCTGATGAGTTTCAAGTTAGATGCTAATTAAGATGCGAAACTTAAGAAAGTTTTCTCCAGGAAAATGACAGCAGGGATTATGAAAATCGTCTTTCAAACTCATTTGTCTTCTATTCACAACAAAGATGGATGTACTACTACCAAGACCAGCTTTCTATTGTGTGAAAGTGAGTACTAAGGGTTCAAGCCCTGAATGAATTTCCCCGATCTACTATTTAAATATAGTTCAGTTCAATTTATTGTTTTAAGTAGCACACTTGAGACATTTTAGTAACATTACAATAATAAGTTAATTGGTATATAAAAAAGATTTTTTTTCGTCAATCGCATATTTCAAAATGGTATAAATATTATTCTATAATAGCTGGAACATAAATATTATTTGATTTGTTGTAAGCTCGTAAGATAGCATTTTACTGTTATAAATGGCAAATTCTGGTTAATAATTTAGAGAATAAATAGGTGTGAATAAGCTTAGAACAATTTCGTACACATATTAAACGATCATGTTGTTAGTTGGCAAATTTCTAAACCCTGGTCCAATTCCTGCTGGATTATTGCCGATATTAAGCCCATTTGGCTGCATCATAACAACAGGAATACCTCCAGAAGCTAAATGTTTATTCATGACATGGTGGAATTGCATAGGATCTTGAGTCATTTTCCCAGGCCCCATCATCATCATTGGAGGAGCTCCTGCTGCAATTGGCATGTGTCCAAGTTGCGGCGGTGGTAATAGAATAGGTAAAACTTGAGCATTATTGTTATTACCGCCACTTTCCACTCTGTTGATTGAAGGGTCCATTGTCGACGCGCCAGCAAGTGCAAACGGTGGCACAAATTTATCTCCCTTTTTGACAGCAGGTTCCATTTGTACAGGAGTTAGTCCAGGGTCTTGTTCACTGTATGGAAGAATTGGATGAAATCCACGTTGAGTCACTGTGGGAGCTACAAAGTCTTGTTGAATGTCGCTTGACGACTCTACTGCAACAACTGCATTGTCATTTTGTTCTTCCGTCTCATCCATGATTTCCCCATGATCCTTTTTATTATTGCTTCCTTTTGTTTGCTGGATTTCAAGGCGCTTATCCTTGACGCTGGCACTTTTCAGCTTCATTGCGCTCTTTTCCTCCATGCTCTTTTCAGTCTGTTCCAGTTTTGCCTTGTGATTTCCAACCTGGTCCTCTGACGATTTCCTATTCTTGCCGGATTTCCTCAACGATGGTGATGACAAAAGATTATCCTCTTGATATTCGCTAGTGTTTTCAGTCTCGTTACTATCATCTTCCCTTTCTCCTTCCTGTTGTTCTGACGATGAAATGGTATCGTACAGATTTGCAGCTTCTGGTGTAGCTACAGCTGCATCGGTTTCCAAACTCTCGTCGGATGTTTGCTCATAGGAGTCATCATCACCAGGGATTGTGTCTTGAACAAAGTTTTCCGAGTTGATTGTTTTCCTTAAAGATATTTTCTCACTGCTTTCACCAAGGTTAAGTTCACGTTGCTGTCTATGCTGACCAGGAGCAGCTACATTCACACTTGCTTCTGGAGACATTTCGCTTACTTCTACAAGCGGGGCACTTTGAGACACAATCTGCGAACTGCTGGTTTCTTCATTATGCGAGTCTTCGGAAATGGGTGAAAGTAACTCTGCATCGACCGACTCCTCAAGAGCGCTTAAGTTAGCAGCTCTAGATGTTCTTATGACACCAGGATTACGAAGTCGTGGTTGGTTTGGAAGGGGATAGTGAGGATTATTTCCAAGGTATTGTCCTTGTGGGAGACGCATCATTGGCATTTGGGACTGTTGAGGCCTGTTGTGAGGATTATATTGCTGGTTATGAGGGCCCGAGTTTCCAAAGTTGTAATTCTGGAGAAATCATAAACAAAATAAGTATTTAATAAATTGAAAAACTTACAAGGCTTTAGACTACTTAAGTTTGAAAGAAAGTTGAATAAGCTACAAACAATGTTTGAAACGTACCTGAGTAATTGGTTGGTTATGTGTGAATGCCGGATTTGCCTGTGGAGGAGTTGGGATTGTGTTGAACTTAAAGGGATTTTGGTAAGTTTGCGGTGGAGGCGGTAGTACAGGAGGCCGATTCCGAAGTAAATCAGGGGAAGATTCATTTCTGTTTGTGTTGGGATCAGCGCCTTGTTGAAGACCGAATGGAACATACTGAGGTAGCCGCTGCTGACTAGGAGGTGGAGGTCCAAATTGACCAGTTCGTGTGGCTTGATTATTTTCTCCAAATCCTGGGAAAGTGGCTTCTGGGAATCTCACACCAATAATTTCAAGTCTGTCTTAAAGGTAAGTCAGCTTGAGGACGGATTTGTGGTTGATCTCGAACAGGATGAGGTCCATCGGTAGGTAAATTAAAAAGTACATTTTGTTGGACTTGGGGGAATTGATGATGGAAAACTTGGTGATTTTCAGGTCCATTTTCTAGAGTATGTGCATTATTATTGGTAGCTGGACGTTCCATTGGCGAAAGTTGCGTTTGGATCATGTTTACTGGAGAAATCGGTTCATCATGAGGTCTTCCGTCAATTTGTACAATAAAGTTGGGGTTTCTCTCCGGGGCAAAATGAAGATTACCTTGTAATTGAGGAACTGGCTGTTGCTGGCGTATGGGCTCTCCTGCTACCTCTGGTTTGTTTTCTATGATAAATGTTTGCGTAGGATGTGGAGGCTTCTGGCCCTGAAATTGTTGATGGTTTGGTTGAGGGGGCAGATTTCCTTGTTTCAAAACAATAGGTTGTTGTGGAGACGGAAGGGGAACATTGCCTTGGAAAATTATTTGTTCTTGCTGAGATTGTGGAGGTGAGTTTTCTTGAATGATAATTTGCTGGTGGGGAAATTGTGGTCCCTGCGATGGTCCCTGTTGATGAATTTGTTGCTGCTGTGGAGGTCGAGACTGGAGAGGAAAATTTCCATGCATATCATTGCCTAATGGATGCGGAAATGATGGATTAATCACTTCGCCGTCTTTGATTTCGATTGAAATTGGATTTGTTTGTTGGATTGGAGCATTCACTGAAATGTCAACTGGCGCTTGCTCTTGGGGTGGTTGATGATGAATGTTTACAATCTGCTGTGGAGAAAACTGTTCGTTTACAATATTCACAGGTGGGATACGGTTACCTACTATTTGCACTTCCTGGTTTTCTCCAATTGGTCTCACATCGACATTTATGTTGTTTCCAGGGAGTGGTGGTGATTGGAAGTCTGTTGATGGTACCTGAGGCTGTGACCTAATGATAAATCCTTGAGGAGGCATTGGGCCATTTATGTAATGATCCATTGCTGCAGGCCGTTGCTGATGCTGCACTCGAATTTCCTCTTCTTTCTCAGGAATAGCTTGGAAGTCCGTTCCGAATTTAATTCCAACTGGTTGTAGAAGTGGAGCTGTTGGGGCAAAATGGGCTTTGTTGTTTTCTTCACGAATCTCCTCAAATCGGACTGGAGCGTTTATTGGCCTTGGTGGAAATCCAGTTAAAGGTCGTTGGTCAACTTGCAAAGGCCGTTCTTGCTCTACGGGTGGTTGATGTTGCTCAAACGATGTAGGTCTATGTTCAATTGATACCGGCCGTTCCTCAATGTGTACTGCATTCTGTTCGTAGTGCTGAGGCCGTTGTTCCATTGGTAATGGGCGTTGGTCAAATGGTCGTTTTTCAACAGGGAACGGACGCTGGTCATATGGTAAAGGCCTTTGTTCCATTGGAACAGGACGAAGCTCATAAGGTAATGGTCGCTGTTCAACGGCAAGTGGTCGTTGCCCGAAAGATAAAGGACGTTGCTCAACTGGCAGTGGTCGCTGCTCGTAAGGCATTGGACGATGGTCAACTGGAAGTGGTCGCTGATCATAAGGTAATGGCCGTTGCTCAACAGGAGCTGGTCGCTGATCATAAGGTAATGGCCGTTGCTCAACAGGAGCTGGTCGCTGATCATAAGATAATGGACGCTGTTCAACAGGAGCTGGTCGCTGATCATAAGGTAATGGACGCTGCTCAACAGTCGCTGGTCGCTGTTCCCAGTGCACTGGTCTTTGCTGTTCAAACTGAGGAACTGGTGATGGTCTCTTGAATGCTTGTTCTTCATTTTCCACCTTGTATGATGTTACTGGAGGCAAATTACTTTGTGGCTTACTCTGCTCTCCAAGCTGTTCAGGTAACCTTGGACTATTTTCTGATGGTATTCCGGACCAATGGTCGGTACTGGGGAAAGCTCCAAATCGAGTGCTTACCAGGGTTGGTGGTGCAA
>JAAXOA010001747.1:0-14977 GCA_036561885.1 Salina celebensis
GAATGGGTTTTCCAATTCGGCAGTCCTACTTTTTGTACTGGCACAGCTTTCAGAGCATGTAAGCAAAACTAATGTGCTATACTGACTTCTGTGACATAAAGTTTGCATACCAGTTCGGTAACTATTTTTTCTCCACTTCAATCTCGCTCTTTTTATAACTTTAGCTAATGTTCATTACTTATCCATGTACGCAAAAGTCGCCAAGATGTGGTTGAACTAAGATATGAGGTGAATAGGTAACAAGTTAGTGTTTTCTGCGAAATGCACTACCACACTATGATTATCGTGCTGTTAACCAGGTCGGTAAGGCAAAATGTCCAAGATTCAGTAGGTCATAGGTACATACAGGCAAGCGGAACTTCTCAAGTATTTTATTGATCGATGGTTAATGAGAAGTTTGCATGAGGGCTGTTCCTGCACGCTGTTATTAAGTTATAGCCTTTTCGGGTAAAATAACCTCATGTGCCCTCCATCCACTCGTAAAATCGAAACCGTGTTGCATCTGCAACGATGATCAAAGAGTGAAAACGAACGTTCAGAAATGCTCGACTTTTTGCAAACACCTAATACGATAGTAAGTCAATTGCACAAGACCAAAAAATCTGGCGTACTTGCATAAAATCGACCTTTGTCGCCTTCGAACTATAAAACATTTGGGATAATGTGTAATGAGGGTGTTGTGTGTTAAGGTTAATCAGGTAATGTCTTGAATCCCTGTAGGCTGGAGAACTCAGGCCATCCACTTTCACAAAGCACATGTGGGTGGCAAGTAGGAAACTGAAGGAGAAAGGAACAAAAACAATATTAAGAAAAAAAATCAATTTCTAAACGATGATTTATTCTTCTCATCTCGCTTTCATGTCACTATAAAAGACGAAAGTAAACCGTTCAATCATTCATGTCAATTTTGAACAAGAAATTAAGTAGTTTTCTCTTTGACATCAAATCACGTCATGTCAATGACGTTTTCACTACACTCATACGTAAAAGGGCTTGAAGGACGTTGGGAAGTAAGTCATCACAGGGCGGTGATTTTTAATCAAGTTGACATCAAGGAAATGAACTTATTTAGGTATGAAAGATAGAAACTTAGCGGATTATTTTTATGAGTAATTGCAGTGAATGTGCATAAACTAGAATCGCAATCACAACAGACGAATTGACAGTGGTTACACTGGTTCGATGACAGGAATATCATTAAATTAGTGACAAGTTGAGTACGAAACTGACACAAGCTTGACATAGTTGCATTGATCATGTTCAGAAACTGGTCTAATGACATATTATTATTGTAAATTCAATTTCACTATATCCTTGTTACCATCTATAAATAAAATTGACTGATTTTTAAGTGACTTTATGACATGACTGAATAATGGGACCCTGCCAGGACGAAAATAAAAATAATTAGGCTATATAATGTTGTCTGTGTAGTTTTAACAGTCGTTTGCGTTGGTAAAGATTGTGCTGTTATTGCGAGTGAAGCCGATGTTTCACTTTTTTGTTGCTCTCTCTTTTTCCTTCATTGTTCTTTGGGGCTGTGTTAGTAGATGCCGAAATGTTGAAACGATAGTTATCAAATTAAGCGAGCATGATTTCGATAGAGATCTTTGTGACGATGGACAATAGCACAATGTTGTTCTTCAATGCTCAATGCATTTTTCCTATGAATACCGCCGACTTTTGTATGACGCTGTGCGGTGCTTCAAGATAAACATCCGAGTGTTTAAAAGTTTCACAGTAATACGTGAAAAAATGTTTGGTGCGTGAACAGCGCATTTATGCAAAAATAGGCGACAGGATATGGCCAATATACCATCTTTGACTATTGTTATTGTTTTGTGGCTGTAGTGGGCGCTCAGTATGATGTTGAGTCGAAAGATAAGATTAAATGCATGTTTTAAAAGATTTCACACAAAAATGGAATAGCTAGAGGTGTAATATGTCTAACTAAACATAAAATATTTGCGAAATGAAGTGGTTGTGAGGAGTGAAAAACGCGAATACGGAATGTGTACTTTATGTACCACAATCAACGTGTATATATTCTATGTAGGTATATGTACGTTGTACAGCATAGACTTTTAATCGCAGTAAAATTCTGTAATTACATGACAAACATGGCTCCATAACTCACTATTTGAATAGTTTCGTATTGTTTCATGCAAAAGTACAGAGATAATTCAGTAGGTGAAAATATTAGTTTTGGACGCGTCCCGTCCGACCAGTGTGATTCTGTAAGTAAAAGTAAATAGTGGTAAACGGAAACACGTTCAACCTCAACGTTTGCCAATTTGCACAGAGCTGAAATGTTCATAGTATTTTTCAGGTACTACGGCAAAGAGTTAGGAAAACTACAAATGCCGTAGGGTATCATGTTCGCTTTTTCCTACGCGAACGGATAGGCTCACTCAATAGCATGACAAACGCTTTATAAAATATGATTGTATTATTATTATTGCCAATTTACAACTTATCATCAAAAGTATTGATTACCTTTAAAAGTTTGAAGATGAATATGATTGCGGTTGACTTAATTCATTGTAATCTCACTCCCATATCCATCAATTTTCAGGCTAACAGCTATAGGCTACTTATGTACACAGGAAATACTAGCACAATTGACAGTAAAATAGCAGCCTCACAATGTGGGCGTTGTTTTGAACATCTGAAAACTAGTCGTAGTGAGTCGCATTGATTTTGATCTTAGTTGCCTCAAAAAATGTATTTAAATCCAACTAATGAATGAAATGAAACGCAAGTTTAGTCCTGGTTCAATAGAAATAGAGATTGTACGATTTCCTTATTTAGCAGCTCAGAATAAATAATATAAATGCAAAAGATGTTTGAATATTTCAAAAGAACTCCGTTGGTCCCTTGTTCTGGTATTACACCATGCGAAATATGTTTTTTACTGAGAAAGCTTTTTAACAGTTATGTCAACCCACACGACATTTCGCATCCTTGATAAACAATGCACAGTATTATAGTAGAAGAAAAGGGCTTTGGAATAAAAGGAGTGACTATTTTTACAGCTCACAGGCTTGACGAAAACTTTAATGATACTGGGGAGAAGATAGATTTGAAGGGAAATCAGCAAAGAGAGAGCTGAAAGAGCTGTAAATAATAATTGATAATCAGATCAAGCAATGCGTAGGAACACGGTTATACAGAAAAAATTAGGAAAATTGCTACTTTGTGCGAAGGTTGCCACACTGGCGCAGTGAGTGTCAATATTGCCTTCTTGTAGGTATGTTTTATTATGATTATGCAGCTCATCAGAAACTGTTTGGCACAAAAAGAAATAATTTACCTTCGGGATTATTAATTATATATTACCATTTCTGCATATTTCTAGCCAACGGGGAAAAGTTATCATGAGATTTCAAGTTTGCAAGCAGGGGGTACCACAAACTACCGCCAATGTGTATTTTATTTACTGCAAAATCTACAAGATTTTTACAGCCAAACATGTCTCACAAAAGCAAAGAAAAGACGTGTAATTGCTTTGAGATGCACTCGGTTACTGCAATATGCCCTGTCATGCGTGATGTGTCTGCACATTTGTCTTTTCGATTCTTTGAGTTCGTTAAAGGAAAGCAGAAATCAATCACGTTGACGGTACAGCAAATGCCTATAATTAAAATGAAATATGGGCGGAGAGGAAGAATGAACTTTGAATGAAATGTTTACGAGCTTGGAAGGTGAAGGATTCTCGATACAACAGTATGAATATGAGTACAGTTACTCCATAGTGTGGGTACGATGTTGCGTGAATATGCAAAATAAATTGAAGATGTTTACATTTTTATGCAATCAAAAAACTAATTTCATCTCAGATTTAGTCGTTTCATGACCAAAAACAAAAGTAGGCAATGAAATAACCAAGATTCTATTATGGTTAGAAGCTAAAGTCATCAGTTTTGTTCCAGTTTATGAACAAAATAGGTTAGTAAAGTTGGTCTACAGTCTACACTAGGAGGCATAGATTTTTTTACCGAGGAGAAAAAAGCTGTAAACTGTCAACATTTTTACCTTATCTATCTCTGATATTTTATATTGATTTTCAGCCTTAGCTCATATAACATAGCCAAAGTGTTTTGTCTACCTCTACTACAGTAACGGTTATGGTGTGTCTATATAAAAAAAGTAATGCGTTTGAAAAACTTAATGTTTACACACGACGCATCTATGTACACTGGTGACGAATTTCAAAAAATGTTACGATTACCCGTGAGTGTTTTTGTTCATGCAACATGACTTCATCATTGTTATCACGCACATAATCCGCATGATCTAACTCACAACTTACAATCACGCTGCCTTTGTCTTTGAAAAAATCGAATGAGATAAACCGTTGTGTTTCTACCATATTTTTCTTAATGCGTGGCATTAAAAAAGTAACTACACTGATTAAATAAGGTTATTGCAAAACTCTTATAATGAAACTCCTATTAGCTGTTCGCTGTTGTTTTCTATACAAAGTTATCATTTGCTACAGATTTTTATGCTTGACTCTTAAGTTTTTAGTGTGGGTAACACAAAAGAGGCTGCGAACTGTAATTTAAATCTTCAATCTTTTTTAACTCGTAACCCGTTTTCCTTTTGTTAGCCTCGTAGTAAAAAATGATAACACTCCACGGATTTTTATTACAAAACGTTTTATCATTCTGCCTATTAAGTTAAAACTATATTTAGACCAATCTTGGCAAGACTTGACGTGATTCACGTTGGGACAATGGGTTTCATTTGATGATTGCATTGGATTTTTCGTCTTAAATTACAAACATAATTCAATATGGAATCTTTAAAATGTAACAAAAAAACAGCATATTTTTATCTAATGTCATGTACTCGAAAAACCATTAAAAGTGCTAAAAAGTCAGTTGAAGGTCGCGGGGATCAAGAAGGCATGACTGACTGATAAATAATAGGAAACTAAAACACTTGAATTTATTATCTACAATTATTGTACTTCGCGACGATTAAGAAACACATCCAGACAAAATATAATATGTAAATATCACTGTGTGTCCACCGAGGATTTTGGATATATCCCCTAATATTATCGAAAATACCTTAATTTTTCATCGTGCTGACGACAATGAATCTGCCCATATCTGGTAGGTGACGGTTCCACTCTGAGAGCAAACTAATTGTCATGCAAAACATTCTTCCTATTTGCGTACTTAACACTTTTTTGTCTCTGTTAGTTGTAAAGATTGTCAACATTTAGATAACCTTCAAGTTATGGAAAACGGGCTAGGAAAGGTTCCAGTAGAAATCATCGTCATCATTGTTCTCGCTGATAAGCTGGAATTAGCAACAGGGAACTATTCATTGTTAGTCGTTACTCCTTACTCGCAGACGTTGGACGTAGGGTCAAAGCACATATTGTACAGGTGCGAGACTTTTTATAGACGTCTTTTTCCATGGATAAATCACGTCCAGCAGCAAAACTTGTATGGATTCACTGGCTGCTTGATTATGTAGTACTTCTTAACTTTTTGCTATTCATGTGCCAGAAAGAACAAGAGCATTCCTTAAATGTCGTCACGAAATAGACTTAATTTTTTGCACTCCTCCCACTTGTGTGTTCTCTTGGATCAAAGAAGAAAAATCAATTAGCATGACAGAAAAAAAATATGTCGATAATACCTTTTGGCTTTGACGCCTTGTCCATATACAGCGGTCCCTCAGAATGGAATGTGACTGACTATACTGCGATTTTTTTGGACTGAATAAAAAATTGTGTTTTGGATATTGTTAATGCTAAACTATGAACTACAAGCGGTGGCTTCGTTTTAAGCATGCAATTTGTGTATTACATACAATAGACTAAAATAAATTGGAAAACGTAATTTTCCTCGCAATTTGGATGTCAAAAAGATGCAGACAAAAAATATGTTACATGTTGAGTATTACGCATTACAAGAATCGATAAAGATGACCAAGTGATTATGACATTTTAGGTGTTTTATGTCAACCTTTTGGAGGTATATGTTATTTTTGGTGTGTGTTTTTTGAGAGAAGGATGCTTAAAAATATTTATGCTTTGCACGTTCCCAAATGGGAGTGGAAATGTTCATGGTACATGAAACATGGTGTGTGTGACGCGAAGCAGAAAATTTAACGTTTTTCCTTATTATTATAATTTTTTTTCATGTAGTCCTTGAGTGGACATTCAACGCCCGTGGATTGCGTAAGATTTTCGATAACAGAAGAACAAGTATGTGCAGGGTCACAAGCTGGAGCGTTGAAGATATGGGATTTGGAAACTGCCAAAATTTTGAGGACTTTGACAGGACATCGGGCGAGTATCCGAACTGTCGACTTTCACCCATATGGAGACTTCCTAGCGTCTGGATCATCAGACTCGGGAATCAAGGTGAGGCTAAAAATTATAATGACAATATAAAATTAGCACATGAACACAAGCGTATTAGAATAAAAATTTATTTTCGTGATTGATATAAAGTTGAATTAGCCATGAACAATATAACTAATTCGTTTTTAATCAAACTCGTGTGTAAAAAAAATGAGTCATGCCAAAGTAAACTGCTTATTGGTAGATTATTATTGATCTTAATGATATTCCGAGTCATGTCTGCCCTTTTAGATAATTGTTGACGTTTCAAGACAAAACATTTCGTAGAATATTGCTCGCCTGATTAGAAAGACGCGTTTAGTGTTGGCTCATTAGAATTCATTCTTTGTCTTCATATGTTGATGGAGCAGACATGAACGAGGCAATTTTTTTTACTCATGAAGCTTTTCCTGCAAATAACAATTGACATTGTAAAATTATATAGAATAGGTATGTCTCCATTTTTGAGTTTACAAAAGCCAAGCTCTGCATCTGAAGAGGAAAACACCAAGTGCATTACCACAATCTTAACTGCTCTTTGATTGCACTAAATTTGCATATTTTTGATGATGAGCCACAAAAGGAAAATGTTCAATTCATGTTGCTTATCAAGTATGGTAGAAAGTCGTAATATTTTTTGTTGATTGCTGCGCAAGAAAGCAATAAACTGGAAATGAATATGAAGTCAAAATACAGCTAAATGCTAATTTTCGTATTAAATTTTTAACCTAATCAATTGCATTAAAACAAAACTCTTGTTGACGCTTGAGCTAACAAGAAAATGGCATTAGTTGAAAATGCATACTAAAGTTTAAGGTTCGTAGTTTATAAAAATGATAATGTGCTCAATTTAATGTTGTTGTTTTGTATATTAACTTTCAGATGTGGGATATCAGAAAGAAGGGCTGCATTTTTGGGTACAAAGGACACAGCTCTACAGTTAATAGTCTGAAATTTAGTCCGGATGGCCAATGGATAGCGTCTGGAGGGGAAGAACAATTTTGTCAAGGTAAGATACTGACAACTGTGGACAAAAAATATCTGGTAGCTTACGTATATAAAACCTGTTTCCCTTATATAGCTATTGGCAAAAATGGCTTTACTGGATATTTAATGTTAGGCATCTTCTTCTTAATGTTTTCCTATGTCATATGAGTATGATCTGTAAAAAAAATGCAAAAATGAATGGAAAAGAGCAGCAATTATGCAATGATATGTACCTCCGTGTGATTTAAGACTGTTTTTTTCATGACATGCTCCCACAAAATAGTGATAGTAAAATGTAAAGTGTAAGAGCATGTCTAGAAGACAAGTAAGATCATAAAAGGTATTACGTATTACATTACTATTTTAGCTGACAATTAAAGTTCAAGGGCAAATTAGACAGCTCGAAAACAGTTTAGGTGACAAGTTATGGCGTACGTAGACTTTTTATGTCAATACAATTGTTAGACTTTAAAAACTATTGTTTTACATCTTTTTTACTTCAGATGAGTGAACGTAGCAATAATAGAAACAAAGTAATGTTGCGATTTATGATTACTCTGATGGGGTAATGGGGTAAACAATAGTGTGAGCAATTTGGTTTTATATGAAAAAAAGCTACTTGCAATTACAATCTCTATTTTTTCACATACACGCCTTTCTTACCTGATTGTGAGTGAGAGAAATAATAAGATGATAGCTGGGATATAATTTACGATGGGATGACTATAAGTAAAATTCTAAAGATTATGGAAATATAATGCAACGATGTATTTATTGTAGACAAGTTTGTCGAAGGGCGTGTTTGAATGTGATTTTGGATGTACTAGATAGTTCTCGTGTGGGAAGCAGGGTTCCTTAAATGTTTCAAAACCCTGTGATAATTTTCGTATAAATTAGACTTATGCTCCCCGAGGGGTTTGGCACAGAATAGACTTGTATATTTCACAGCGATAAGTTATACAATTTTGAAAGATTGTACATTATGCGAACACAATGGTTACAGTTGCTCTGGCCAGGAAAATACTCGGAAATGTTAATCATTTTTGATTGGCTATTGGCTTGTTTTGCTATTTTTTTAAAGACCACCCCAGAATTTTTGTCCGTTGTTGCTTTTTACTTTTCGTTATTCGTGGAATACGCCGTTCGCCACGTTCAGTACTATTTTTGCTTGTTTGTTGTCTAGATTTGGGATATTCGCGTTGGCAAAGTTTTAATTGAATTTGGGGACCATACGGGATCTGTCACTGATGTTGAATTTCATCCTCACGAATTTCTGCTCGCATCTGGCAGTTTAGACAGAACTGTGAAATTTTGGGATTTGGAGACGTTTTCTTTGGTGTCTTCAAGTTTGGCCGATGTTCCCCCAATTAGGTAATGCACGATAATCTATATTATCTGAGGGTTTCTTTTCGTTCATATTTTGCAATGACATTAATAATATGTTTGATATATTATTAGGTGTATAACATATCATCCAAATGGGAGCTGCCTATTTGCTGCATCCCCAGATATACTTCGTGTTCATGGATGGGAACCTCCAGAAACGTACGATGCTGTTCCAACATCATGGAGCCGTATTCAAGACATTGCAGTTTCACAGGATCAATTGGCAAGTTTAATTAAAATTGGTCGGAGTGGCCATTTTAATGATTTCGCTAACATTTTTAATAATGTTTTTTTTGCTGTAAATTCAGGTCGGAGTCACAACACAACTTACAAACGTTTCCATATATGTTGTCGACCTCCATAGGGTTCATCCGGTTGGCAACTTAAAGTCGTCGCGAGCCAGCTTAAGCTCTGGACACTCCCTTAGGAAGAATTTCAATAAGGAAAGATCCACCGAATTTGCGGAATCGCTGTTAGTACAAAAAGTAGAATTAAACCGGGGATTAATATAAATGCTGTAATCTATAATGCTAATTGTTTCAATACTTGTTCAGTAATGCGATGAAGGGTAGCGAAGAGTCCGACAGCCTTCCCACTGATCCTGAGGATGAATTCAATGCTCCAATTGATACAGGAGATTTTAAACAAGTCTTTGCCCCTCATCGTGACCGTAAGTTCATTACGTAAATTGTTGTCCCTTGACAATCTACGTGGTCGCAGACGTACAAGTACAGAAATCTTGACCAATGTAACTTTGATACCTTTGTCTATGATTGTAGTGCCTCGTACCCCTCCCCCAGAAGATTTTATTCCTGACGATGGTAAGTGGCATTTGCGAAAATGACTTACCAAGACAGGTTTTATAGCAAATCAATGGCATTGATGAGTATTTTGTGTTACGTTATAGAACCATCTCTGGCTACCTCTACTGAATCCGAGTCACCGAGACCCGAAAGCTTCACAAAGCCTCCAAAATTCCGATACACTAACAGCCGAGATTCGTCCAGAAACCGTCACTCGCCTGAGACATCACCCCGTAGAGCTAGCGTTCCAAACTTTGTCCCGGGTCAAGTCTCGCACAATCATAATAACCAGAGGAACTTGTCTCCCGGCGTTTGCCTAACAAGTCGAAGCAGAAGTCCCGAATACATGTGCAGTAGACAAAGCTCACTATCGGACGATTCCAGTGGACCTTATTCTGCTAGAAGTACCGAAACTCAACGCTCATCACACTTAGATTCAGGATACAATTCCAGCCAGCCTCCTTCTCACAGGTAACAGTTCAAATCCGATGCAAATCGCAGGAAAAGTTGTAAAAAGCACGACATTCTTATATCTAACATGAAATGTACATTTTTTTCAGTAGGGGAGGTAACATGAAGGCTAGTCCTTCAGAATCATGTTTACTGCCATCCCCTTCGAAAGACGGACAGCAATTTCAGAGTCAACCGAAAACTGTCCAACCCCTTCAACCGCTTCCTCGCAGTCCCGAACGGCCATTGGCACAGTGTCAAGTAANCCATTGGCACAGTGTCAAGTAAAGCCAATGCCAAAAGTTGCTCCTTCGGTGAGCCACGAAGATGCCTTACTGAAGACTGATTTCTGCAAGCCGAATGCTGCAGACTTTGTGCCAATTCCCATAGATCGTCCATCTGGACTAGCAATTGACGATTTTCTTCCAGTAAGTTAATTTTTCTTTTAAATTCTGACATCAAAAATACGATCTCATTTCATAGTATCTAAATTGTTTAAAACGAATTACAGAAAAAGGCAGCAGTAGGATATGATGGAGGAATTCATAGTGTTGACATCACTGAAGCAGACGTATTCACAAATCTTGTCCGTGAACATCAACCCATTTTAGCTGTTCTCGCAACCCGACAGCGAAATCTCCGAATTATTTTTAACGTATGGCAAAACAAGGATGTAAAGGTATGCCTTAGATTTACGGATTATTATGGCGTGCTACATTCCGTAATACGTTTACATTACACTTACATGATTTGTTTATAGACGGCCGTTGAAGCAGCAGTTAACCTCAATGATATCGCAGTTGTAGTTGACCTCTTGGGTGTTTTAGTACTTCGACCGTAAGTGAAATAAACTGTCAATTTAAGGAAATTATTGCGGTACAAGGTTTTAAATCGCGGTTAATATGAAAACAACTTGTTTGGCTTAGGTCTATCTGGAACCTCGATTTATGTGTTGCCCTTCTGCCATCGATTTTGCAGCTCTTACAAAGCCGTTATGAAGCGTAAGACTTCCAAATTGACTCGCATATCTGTCTGTCGACTCTCTCATATATAAGAAAGAAAACTAATATTTTGTTGTTTGTTATATAGGCATCTCACCGCAGGATGTAATTCACTACGTTTAATACTCAAGAATTTTGCATCTGTGATTAAGACCAACATTGAGAGTCCAATTCAAACCGTTGGGGTGAGACATCTCCAGGGAGGAACGGTAAGAATCGTTCATTTTAATGGCATCTAGAATGTATTCCCTATCAAAAGATGTCTCTCGGTAAAGCTGTGCCCCTTCAGTAATCCGCTCCCTAGAAAGATTTACCAAGTAGCCTGTAGCAAAATTCCCAACAAATGAAAGCAGTTGTGTTCCCATCAAACTTGTAAATCATGCGTCTTAGATGGGCACAAGTTTCTTAACAGCAAGCCAATGGAAATTGAGTTGTGAAAATCTTTCACTCAGGAAGAGACATTTACTGCAGTGTCCATTTATATGTAAATATAACAAACAAAACTGCGAAGATCTCCCACACTCTTGTCTGGCATTATGTAATAGGTACATCGTGTAGTTGAGAGATGAGACTTGTACAGCTTCTTGAGAAAGGTCGAGATTTCTTTCTAATCGGCTTTCGCTCTTCTAAGGCATCCACCTGAAATCCCACGGTAAAGAATGGAGGATGCACTTTCCTTGAAAGGACTGAATTTTTTACTATCACAAGATTCATTTCGTTAATGGATTTTCCATAATCGATTTATTATGTGTTTACTCGTAGGCTTTTTTATCCTATTTCATACGCTTGACAAAATCTGTTTGCAAACAAATCCGGCTAAGTAGAATAATCTCATTTCAGTTAGTTTCAAGACAAGAAAAGAGATTTTAATAACTGTCTCGTCGAATTGTTAGCAAAGAAAACTTTACATGACTAATCGGATCTTTCTTTGTCAACAGGTACAACAAGAGTATGGAGTGCTACCGCCACTTGGTAGCTATACGTGCATTTACTCTGAAAAGACAGACCCTTCAAGGCAAAATTGGCCATACGTTTAGAGAACTACACATCCATTTGTCCAGTCTTGACTGACCACCCCAGAATTCTTAAGGATAACCAAGGCTGCTTTTGAAGTAGATTCACTTATCGTCCTGTGGATTTATCTCGTCCTCATCAATAATAAGTAGGAGAAGAAATCGGATAGTCATGCGTATTGCGTAGATATCATTCACACAAAAAAAGCTTTCTATTCATGCATGATATCTTTATTTTGTTTGATATAATGAATAATAATGTACTTGTCAATCCCAGAAATTATACGATTATGAGATATGTAATGGAGAGGCTTAACTTTTCAACAACGACAGTTGTAGCAATCTGATTGATAAATACATTAAAACACGTACTGTAGAATGGTTTCAAGACATTATATACCCCGGCAATGCTCGATTGCCATATCATTGCAATTAAAATTAGACTAGAGTCTTTAACCTTGAGAGAACTTAAGTGATATTCGGAATTCCAAAAAAGCAAACTGTATTAAAATCCATATACTTGGTGGTTTTTTAAACAATTCTCCAATTTTACTAGCTCTTCCTTCAATCATTCCTAAATGGGATGAGACCTTGTGTCTGTACACAAAAACCCACTGGTATGTACTTTTTTGTCTTCGTCTTTTAGAAAACTTTAATTGTCCTGCTTTCACCTAGACTATTTAATTTCCTGGTAAAATATATTGGACAAATTATAGAGCTCATGTTTACTTTTACTTTCCAAAACAATATATACTTGAGAATCAAACGGGTTAGTTTTTACCAGTTATTTATAAAATACTTAAAAATATATACTCTCTGTCTAATATCTTTTTATGCTTTTATAAAATTCTTTTTTATCTTGGAAGGAATAATACAGAGTAAGTACATGAGGCAGGAATCCCTTTTTAGTCATGTCAGTCACACTGACTGACAAGAATAACGCTTTTATTTCTCAATAATAATTAATATGAATAATAATTTTTAAACGATGTTTTGTTTGAAGAATGCTACGCTCCAACATTACAAAAGATAGACTGACATTAACTTAATTCAAAGTAGTAAATAATACCGTATAAAAAACAAACAAAAAATGGTTCACAGGTTCACACTTTTGTTACTTTTAAAAAGTGCTAACAAGTAGCATCATCACTAACCTACTGATCTCAAAGATTTAGTAACTATTTATTACTAGCATCCCAACGTACTAAAACAATGTCTTTTTATTACCTTTTAATTTCTCTCACACTTTTCAGTCAATAAATTAACAAAACAAAAAAGGAATTTATAGGTAAATGAAAAACAATAATATTTTACTTAATCTCTTGTTTCTCAATTAAGCACTTCTTATGCCCGACCAAAAAATCCAAAATCCTTGATTGTTATCTCATATGTCAGTTTGCAGTTTAGTAATTAAGTTTCTCACAATTTTTTGTCGGATGTAAAAAGATAATGTAGAGACTAAGTTGTTTTTATATTGTGTAATAATTTTAGGTAAAAATTGTTACTAATTTTATTGTTAAATGTAAGATAAAAGTCTGAGAAGATTTTTGTGTAATGAAAAGTGGCGCATGATATTGTACTGCGCAAAAAATCATTTTGTAATATTTTATCTGTAAAGATGACTGGTGCGGCATAACATAACATTCAGTTTTTAATGGTGCTGTGCTTAAAATGAATCTAAAGCGACATCATTTAGAACAAGCAAATGCGTTTGTAGTGATAAGTTTTGACTTTTTTATGTTATACGTACACACAGACTGCAAAAATTACCTACTGTAGGGTGACGCAGAAAATAATCCGAAGTGCTTGGTTTCGTGCATTAATAATGGTAAAATTGTAAAATGAGTAAGAAGACGAAAATCTTTTAATACTAATTTGTCATTAAAATCAAAAATGGCATTTCATATTTTGAAAAATAGGTAATAGCTCCAAAGAAAGCTACGTATTTCTAACACGTTGTTTGTCCGAGTATGTGGCAAACAACATCCAATTTAAAAACTGCGTGATTTTAACCGACGAGTGAATCGAAGAAAAAACATATTTTAAACTGTGAAATAAAATGACGCTGAAAGTATCAAAAATGTTAACTTTGTTCATTTATTGCTTTGCTGACATACAACATTCATGGGCCCGAGCCTCTTGCATTTTTGTTTGAACATACAAACTCATTGTAATCATTCGCATTCTTCAATGATTTTTACGTTTTTCAATTTAATGTAAACGGAGACAAAATAGTGTTGAAAATTGTGAACGACTCAATGAACTGAGAACATCTTCACTTTAAGCTTTTGTCTGTGACAAGAACGGACGCTGGCACTGCTGGTTGAGTTTTTTTTTAGGATGAAATAGATATTTTTTGTTGAACGAGGCTGACCCATTGAGACGGGATCGGGGCCCACCTCCAAAAATGTTACAGTCACATCACATTCCATTAACAGTTTTGAAGATTTGTTAACATATCATTTACTATATAAAAAGAACTTTCACAGAGAGTATTGAAAAGGGAGACTCTTATAACAGTTGCACATTACATTTTAATGAATCAAATGCCCATTTTAATAGTCACGATGATTGTAAAAATATTGCATCAAGTCAAATATTTTCCCATGAAGTACAAAACATTAAGAGAATATGGAGTTCAATAGAGTCTTGAAGAGGAAAATTTGTTGAATCATCAGCAACACCCTGCCCACTTTCTCTGACAATGCTTTTACCCAAATATTTGGGACTGGACGCAACAAAAAGCCAGCAAAACATTGAAGAAACCCAATTTCATTCATAAATTTTCCCAACTGGTCAAAATTTAATAGACTGACCAGTGAAGCGATTAAGATGATAAAGGAAAACTTGTGGGAGAAGAGAACAACTCAATCGTGGAAAACTCACAATCAGTATGACATTCGTAAAAACGACCATTTTCTAATGTTTCTTTCACTTCAAGAAAATTTCGTCTTTTAGTTGACAGAGCTC
>JAAXOA010001748.1:0-14976 GCA_036561885.1 Salina celebensis
GTGCCCCCTCTCCCACGATCCGATGACGGGGATCCTGCACCACGAGGTGTGCCACTACTCTGTGAGCCATTTCCGTTCCCGTTACTACCATTACCATTTGACCCATTTCCGTTCTTCGATTCTCCGTTGCTGCTTCCGTTCGGAGAACGACGTTGGCCATCACGGTGCATATCTGCGTACATACTCAACTGAGGAGTCGCACTTTCTTCTCCAAGGGCAGGTGGAGGCGGTGTCGTTGGACTTGTAGTAAGTTGCGAATCCACTGGAGCCGCCCTTGCTCGACTGCGAGCTCGTCCCCTGCTCGTTTCCTTCCGTTCAATGTTCCGATCCATTGCTGCAATACAAAAGTAAAATAAGTAAACAAAATAACGAAAACTAGCTTTTAATCTCCCATTATTTATATGTTCTTATAAATTAAACAACAAAAGCTCACTTGCCTGAATTAAATGAAAATTTCGAGTAGTTCCTTTCTCGTTCAGAAACCACACAGTGATCTTCAATTCTTTATCCTTATCCTTTGTTCCAGCTTCAGCACCCTGTCGGAATGGAAACCATTTTAAAAGTTTTTAATTCAAATTCAAACCATTTGTTTCGACTCACAAAATGAGAGTTACCTAAATCAATTGAATGAATTCGCACGGCACAATCTTTTTAATCCTATCAGCTTAGGGCTTTCTCTAATTAACTACTACGATAAACTTTTAGTTTTTTTCTCAGGCTCTAACCTGACCTGACATTCCTCTCACTTCTTAATACTACTAAACAAAAATGTCTAAAAACGTTTGCTTTTTCTACAAACCAGCCGAGCCTTAGCCTTTGTTTCGTACAAAATGCTTCGCTTCGTGCGCGCGTGCGTAGCGGGCGTTCATTTTATCTTTTGTCTTTTTGATGTAAATTGTGGAACCGACAATTTTTAGCTGCATTTCAAGCATTTTTTCTATTATCGTCACCGATTCTCCGCAGTTCAACTTATTTGCATCCATCAGGGGGGTCCAGGTTTGTTTTTCGTTGCCGTTCATCCAGATTCGAGCAACAAAACATGAGATAAGGAGTGCATGCACGGAACGAATAGAATAATTTCTTTGCTTAAAAACATTCTCGAGTCTCAAAAACGAAAACGTGCCCAACAACAAAAAATGGATGCTGGAATTCTCCAGGAAATACAAAATGACGTCTCCCATTCTATTGCACAAGTTTCTGGTATGGGGTCTGGAATTTGGATAAAAATGCAGATTTTGTGGAATTTATTAAATGCATGTGTAATGATGGGCGGAAACTAAAAACTGAAATGTAAATTTACCAGAGTGTTCAAACTTTCAAAGCGTTTATTTTCACAATTATTTTTATTGACCGCTTTGTTTCCTATGTGTACAAAAAAATATAAGCTTTATTAACGTTTTTAAAAAAGTGTACGGAGATCTTCAATGCGTAAAATATTATAATGGTACATATTTTATTTCTGTACTTTATAAATACACCTGTCTGCCTGCAAACTTTATAATCTACCATGAAAACGACGGTTTTTTGACTGGCTTCATAGTAGAGATCGCATTTTCACTATCAGTCTTTTTCTTGTTTCTCCATTCATTAAGAATTCTCCGTCCGTTCGCCTTCATAGCCTTCATCTTACTAACTTCTTTGTCTCCATCCAGGATAAACTTTCGCTCTGTCCTTTTCTTGAGAAAGTCGATCAATGCCATGTCGTCTTCAGAGTTTGCAAAGTATTCCTCCAAAAACTGCACGTAATAGGTTTCCACATAAAAGTTTCCATCGCACAAATTGAATACTTCATCCATGACTTCTTTTGCTTTCGCAGGAGAACGAAACTCAACCAGTAATTCAACAAAGGGCTCTATAAAACACATAAAGTCTCCTTCGATTTCTTTACACTTGACGAAACACACTTCAAATGAGTCTAAGGCTCCTTCCCCTATACGTCTTATGTTCAGGCGATCTCCATCAGTATCTGCACAATCATAAATATTTAGTCTACTTTCGCAAGTCACAAATAATTTAAATAGAAAAACATAATTCAGCTAAAATGCCAATTCCAAAATATCCAATTGCACTTACTCGCGTTAGATTCATCCACAATTGAAGTTTTCTTCTTCCATAAGCAGTAGCGATGAACTGCTGGTATAACGGCTGAAAATAAAACGCATAGGTCTCTTTTAGGATTTTCCTTCGTGCCACGAGCCATGTATAGATAGGGCCCTTTCTCAGGTTCATACTCCTAATGTTCAAAAACAAAATCATTCAACACAAAATGGAATAATATTAAACAATTCCGTAACAAAAAATGTCTCACTTTCTCAATGATGTGAAACGCAGATAGTGCGTATCCCTTCTGGATGAGCCACGCTGATAAATGGGATCCTAGCCATAGCGGATGGCCACCAAGTAGCAAACGGACGCATTTAGCAAAATTTGCTAGTTTGACCACATCTCCTTTAAAAATCAATGATGTGAAACGCAGATAGTGTGTATCCCTTCTGGATGAACCACGCTGATAGATGGGATTCTAGCCATAGCGGATGGACACCAAGTAGCGAACGGACGCATTTAGCATTTGCTAGTTTGACCACATCTCCTTTAAAATGATTGATTATCGCCAAAAATCCTAACTAAAAAGGAAAGATTAAAATAACACATTATTAAGTGCATTCCGGTGACATAACAGTAAAGCAGATTCAGTAACCATCCAGAAAGCATTCAAAGCGCTTGGAACGACACTGTTCGCTCTTAGAATAGATTTTGTTTTGTACAGGTCTATCATTCCACATAAAGATTTCGCAAGACCTGCCCAGTCATGAACTTTCAAGGAGTGAACGCCAGCTTCCAAACAAATAGATGGCCTTTGGTACTGGTTTTATAAAAGTGTTCTGATAATCGCTCCCAACAGTCCCAACAGTCATTTTAACGATGTCTGGAAGGAAGGTCATATTGAGGGTTTCATTGACGACAAATGTTACACCCTATTGCTTCAATCACAGCAAATTGAACCCGGAACATTCATTGTAAGGTTTTCGGAGAGTTTCCATGGTGGCCTAACGTTTGTCTTCAAATCATCCAAAGGTTTCCATGGACTTTTTTAGAAGTACGTGTACAAGTCCTTCACACTAAATTTTCTAATAATTCTTCTTTTCGTTTTCAGATTACTCATATTCAATTTTCAAAATCACGCCAATTGAGGTGTACAAGCAAAAAGGGAAGGATGAGCGATCTGAACCACTACAGACTAAACTTCAGTTGAGAGACTGGACTGGGACTGAAATCTTCTCAAACGTCTACCCTAACTCAAAGAAGCAAGATGTGTTTAAAAAGTTTTACAAGAGAAAAGAGAACCCTTCCTACAGTGGCGTATGTAAAAGTCGATTCAATCGCAAGATTGGACATTTCATCAAGGTTTGGTTGGAATATGGACTGATTTAAAAACACCAAAAGTAAATAGGGCACTTTGACGATTTGTATATTTATTTTTAGGTGTTTGGAAGCAGACACAGATAACCAAGAAACTTTGGTTCTTTCAAATGATGATCGCCAATTGCTAAGCGCTTTGGAATCTGACGCAATTTTGAATATAGTTGAAGCTATACGCAACGTACGCATTGAATAATCAATTTCCAGAAATGAGTTTGATGCTTTTGTGCGGGATTCTTGATTAATTAATTTCTTGCCGGAGAGCCGAACTATGATTATGATAAATGGAAAAATGGACAAGGGCTAAAAGAGTTTCTTTAAAAAACAATCGCTTTTTTATTAGGTCTTCCAATATTCATCGATACTTGTATCTGTTAAAAGGTTTACATCATTACAATTTGATTTGAACTTACAGAAGAATACAAGTGTACATTTTGTTACCTACTGTATTTCTCCATTCATACTTAAATTAACAGTTTCATATGATATTTCGATTCCTACAAACATTTTTTATTTTAAGCTAACATTCAACTGGAAATAAAAATTACGAACATAAAATGAACATATCTGACAATCATTCTCAAAATATAGCATCACATTGATAACGTAAATCTATTCAACTTACAATACACTAACAACAAAATGATCGAGCTAAAAGTATAACTAGCGAGTAAACTATATGTAAACGATTGCGTAAAAAACTAGAATATATTACCGACTTAATAGGTTAAAACTGATAAATAGCAAAAACTTATAAAACACAAGTTTTCTTGTCAATAAAACGTTTCAAACAGTACTTCGATAAAATATCTGGTTGCTATACAATTCTCAAAACTTTTCGTTTTGAAATGATAGCAAACGATTACATTCAAGTTACATAAAAGGTTGAATACTGCTCATATTGGTTAATTATACTGGATTAAAATTACTCGCTGGAATACATAAAAAGGCCACATTTCAAGGCAGTTATTCCTACTTGTCTTATTACCACTAAATCTTATTGTTTACAATTATTGCATAAATTATAGTGAGATTCACAGACAGCATTTCTTTGCGTCTTACAAAAGGCAGTTGCTCCACAACGCAAACGAAATACTCTATATTGCAACGGGTAATCTGGTACGTACTCCAGTGCTAAGGCGTCATCGAACTTACAATTAGTTTACAATAGCTAATACCGAAGGGTAAGATATCACCAGCGTCTTTAAAAACAACACTGCTGGTTACGGTTCACATTACTAATTAACCTATGCACAAGAATTCCTTCATCTATCAGACATTACAATTCACACTATTTATAAGTTACATGGCACAATGTTTGCATTCGTAATTCATACATTACTCATAAAATCTACAGTTTTTCGCGTGTTTAAAAATTTCTGGAGTGAAATACCTATTTTTACTGACAAGGACGCAACAGTTTGAAATTTAAGGCTTGTTAAGTTCGCGAGTTTGAAGTTTTGCTTAGGCAGAAGGCTTAATATTACAATGTTTATTTTTTCCGTCAGTTGTACTATCGGGGGACAGGGGGTTGCACGGTTCCCGGTTTGGACTGTTACACATCATATTTCCTTGGAGATTTGGAACACCACTATTAGCGGCAAGTTTCTGCTCCGATGAAGACCACAGTTGACACTGCTGCACATATTCTAAGGTTCGTTGATAAGTATCAGGTCGCATACCAACTGGTGGGTTGGTTGAAGATCCGTTGCGACCGTTTGTGTGTTGTCCGGCAACTGGACCAACATTGGTACGGGGAACTGAAGTATTGGGTCCTGCGGAAGGCATCCTTTGAGCTGACTGGCTCTGACTGGTGACGGATTGGCATTGGATTTCATGGCCGTTAACTCCACTTCGTCTGAATGGCTTCACATCTGGTGGTGGCTGGGTCTTGTTGTAGTTGCTCCCATTCGGTACGTTGTTTGCTTGTTGATAACTCTGACCATTCCAGTTATTTGGGTACTGGTTGTTTCCAGCCATCGTGTTGTGGTGATGCACATTATTCCAGGAGGCATTGTGGCCGGCCGTAGCTGCAGACTGATTGTTGTGACCTGGGGAATATCCAGAATTGTTGGATTGTTGGTGGCTTCCCTGATTTTGTTGCCAGTACATTTGCTGATTATGTTGCTGTGGGCCTTTGCAGGAACCTTGCTGTGGCTGGGTTTGATTATTGTAATGCTGGTGGCTCTGATTACTCTGGCTGTAACCATAGTTCTGAGAACCAGCAGCGTTCCCAGTGTAGTTACCTCCATTATATTGAGGTTGATAGTGACTATTATTTGCGTTGTAGAAGCCGGAAGCTTGTTGATTGTACTGATTTGGCATGTTTCCATTGCTATTATGAGGGTACCCATAACCATTCGGACCATAACCGTTATTACTGCTATTATTTGAATATCCTTGGTACTGCTGATTATTGTTGTAGTAATTTTGGGACTGTGGAGGTACTTGGCTTGAATTTTGTTGAGGAGGGTAATAAGATGTATTTCCATTAACTGGAGCTGGTCCAACAGCATTGCCCTCGACAACACTAGCTTGAGGGATGGAGTTGCTCCTTTGATGAGATGAGTGGGATGAGGGGCTTGGTGGAACTGGAGCTGCCGGTGGGCTCATGCATGAAATGGACATTGGTGAATGCATAGGAACCGAAGGATTTTTAGGGGACATTACAGAAGCATGGGAATATGCTGGACTATTTACTTGATTGTAAGTGCTACGGGAGACAGTTGATCCACTCACGCTGCTAGCATAAGGTGCTGGACTTCCCATGTTGCTATAACCACTGTGAACACTGCCATTGTAACTGGGCTGTGCTTGTTGATTGACGTGTCGGTTGACATTGTTGGGCAAACCTGCATTTGGATGTCCAGCAATGGCTTGACTGTACGGTGGGGGTGGTGGAAGCTGATTGATGGAGGCAGGAGGGCATGTACTTGGTCTTACAGGATCACAACCTTGTCGCATTTGATTTGTGTTCCCATTTTGGGTCGCAGTATTTCCTCCACTTTGAACTTCCGACAGATATGTGGCCATGTCATCAGGAATTATAAATTCGATCTCCGAAAGATCCGTTTATATTGTTGCTAGCATTTGCAGCAGGATTGGCAGTCTGTACAGCATTGGGAGCTCCTGTGTTATGATTGTGGTTGTTGTGGGGGTTAGGCTGCTGACGTTGGGGGACGGCATGGTTCACGTGGTGGTTTTCCATTCCGCTGAAGGCACCATGGCGACGACTGCCACTACTACAAGGATCTGACATTCTACGGATCTCTTGTGAGTTTCCAATTGGTCGAGCAGCCAGCTGACGTTGGGGGACGGCATGGTTCACGTGGTGGTTTTCCATTCCGCTGAAGGCACCATGGCGACGACTGCCACTACTACAAGGATCTGACATTCTACGGATCTCTTGTGAGTTACCAATTGGTCGAGCAGCCATCATTGCTGCAAATGCTGATGAGTTGTCACGGTGACCATTCATCTGCGGCGCAATTGTGCTGGTTGAAGCGTCAGTAGGCTGGTCGACGTCATAATCCCCACTCAAACCTAACGCTCGCCTGTGAATACGCTGGAAATGGGCTTGGATAGAAGACGTCAAGGTGTTACTGGAAGATGCCAGGGAATTGGGCTGATTATCATTGCAGTTCCCGGCTTGCTGTTCAATAGCACTTGATCTTCGTGAGCTGCCTGGAGAAATAGGATCGTAAGGGGATGCATTGACTACAGCTCTTCCGTTAATTGTCGATGGGGACGCTCCATGCATAGCGGCTGAAACTTGAGACATTGCACTAGAGCGGCGACTATTGTGTCCACCATCAGATCGTAGGCTACTTCCGTAAAATGAGCTGATTGTAGAGTTACCACTATCCCTCCTGTTGGTTCCAGTCACGGATTGTGGCGCTTTCAATAAAGTCTGTTGAAATCAAAAGAAATCAGAGAATAATTTAGCACAGTTGGATAAAAGAGAACTTAAATTAATTCAATGCAGAAGAACAGCTTACCTGATTATTATGTGGAAGGCGAGGATTGAGATCTGAACCATTTGATATTCCACTTGACATTGACCCGTGCGACCCTCCAGTAGGCCCACACATCTTGAGATCAGTAATTCGTTTGTTGAGATTATCAATACCACCATAACCCCGGCGAGGACCTACAAAATGCACATGAAAAATAAGGGTTATGAGGATTTGCTTTATATAATTTAAATTAATTTACATAATTCAGAATGTTAACTTAATTACATACCGTAATTTTGTGACAATGGAGGCATTGGTTCTACCATTCCTTTCGCACCCAAACGGCTACGGAAGCGAATTCTTGGATTATCAATCATCCCCATTCCACTTTCATCCCCATGGCCTCCACCCACAGGAATTCCCATCATTATTCCTGGCATTTCAGCAACACTCTCAATCTCTTCTTCCTCTTCCTTCAGGTCCCAGGCAGTCCCCATCATTGGCGATGGATCGGTATATCCGTCAGACAAATCGTTAGTTGTGCTAACATTGTTATCACTGATTGGATCATCCATTGGACATTCTCCATTCATATCAGTACCAGTCGACATTCCTCCTGGGCTAACCATGTTGAGGTGGAGAGCTCGGATCCTTTAAAATATATAAAAGATACATGAATATCCAATCCAGGATTCCAAACTGATTATGTAAAGTGAAAGTTGATGTACCTCTGATTTCATACTGGGGCTCGAAATACTGGCAGTCTTTGTGCCCATTCCTTCGCTTCTTGGAGATCCTTCGTTTCCAGGACTTCCGGGGTGATTGTCCCTTCCCATTCTGTCACCAGGGCTAGGGTGATCAATTCCCTTTATGTTTTTTATTTGCATAAAAATCCGGTCCGTGAATTGTTTTGACATGCTTTCTAAGCGAGCTGGGGTCAGTATATCTCTTGTTGCAATTCGGAGCTTTGCATACATAGGGTTTCTGAAATTTACAACAAAATATCTCTATTTAATTAGCTCAAAACGGCAAACACAAACGATTCTGTTTTTGGTATTAAATATTTGATTGATTTCGACATGATAATCGTGATGCATTTCAATTTTTCCATAATCACGACAGGAAAATCAGATAAGTCCTTTATGCATAACTAATACACACATCTTAGACAAGAATCTTATCACGATTTGAGCACAAACCAAAATCATTTTACAACAAAACCAAGCAAACTTTCTTACCTCATTAGAATGAGTCCGATTTTGATGTTTCGCTCGGTCTGACGCATTACTGAACGCTTTTGTACAGCCAGGGAATTCACACATGTATGGCTTTTCTCCTGTGTGTGATCTCAAATGGGTTTTTAGATTTTCAAGTCTTGAATACGCTTTGAAACATCCTTCAAACTGAAATAACAAAGTAATACATATTTTCATTATAATTTCATAAATAATTGTCGCAGCGGTTGACTCAAATATCACCCTCAGTTGAAACTCAAGATTTGCTAATATTTTTTTATGAACAAATGACATCACGAACGAGTTTAAAATTATGAAAGCCATGGGAAGATTAAGACGGATTACATATCCACATTTTGTCAGTTTTCTTCACGACTATATTGCATTTAACTATTTCTGAAAAATGTTCTATCCAAACAACAGCACGATATGGCGAAATGTAAGTTATTTTGACTTGCACCCATATTTTAATCTTCCAGCGGTGCCGTGAGCTAAAGTAAATGGTATGTCATCAAAACCAATGAGTCACAGTTCATTTCATGTGCTTTTCAGACCGCAACAAACAATAACAACTCATTATATGAGACTACACGCTAAATAAATAGCAGTCGTAAATTTGGGAGGAACATAATGAGAAAAGTCATAATAAACAGCATTATATTTTCGGCAATAGCACCGCTAACAAAATGTAATAGAAAAACAGTTACTTCTAGTCAAAACATTTGCGACAAGGATGAGAGAATGTTTCAAAAAAAGAAAGTCTGTGTTCAACGCGTGTTTTCCAAACAGGGCGAAATAGCAGCATTAGCCGAAAGAATGCAGAGAACCATTTTCAATTCGTGATAAATGATTTCTCCTTCGACAAATTGAGTAGCAGTTGTGGCTCTGTTTTTTCTGAGTGCGCATTACGTAAACTTTCAATCTTTCAAAAGATGAAAGAATTCTTCTGCTTGTTAGGCTCTCAATGCCCCAAACATCCTACAACAGAGCTGACATTCATTAAGAACACTTATCACTATCAGTATCGTTTTCGCCACTTAAAAATTCTTAATGCCTTTTACAAAGCTATGCGGTTATTTTCTTGTCTTTGACATATGCGCAGGAAAAACATTGACCATAATATCTTCATTAATTATGTCGAAACTTGACAGAAAATAGTGACAACGATATATTTTGAGTAACTGAGTCCCATCTCATATAAGTAATGGTGATTTAACAGTAATTGTAACTTGTCGAGAGTCTTACCGTGCACTTGTGTGGTTTCTCTCCCGTGTGTCTTCTCATATGTACTACCAACATGTATTGAGCTTTAAACGGTCTCTCTTCTCGGGAACAGTCTTTCCATCGGCAAATAAACGATTTTTTGTTTGCTTGAATATGATCGGTGGTGATATGCTATAAAATTGCAAGAGAAATTCCACATTGTTAATCATTTCATACGCAACATTTTCCAATCTAGTAACATTAATATTATCAATACAACTTGATAAATTACCTTCACGAGCTCGTCTTGTGTGCAGAATTCCAGCCCACAATCTTTCCAATGACAATTTGTCTCGACAAAATCTGCAGGCTCATCTTTCATATTGTCCATATCACATTTGTCATCTCCATTAGTACCCGATGTAGTTGTGGCTGGTTCTTTCCTCACTTTCAGTTTGCGCTGCATATGAAGTCCCACCTCATCTACGTCCATGGTACTGCTCACCGCTCCAACCCCTGGAGACGCCTTAGGCGCCATTTCCCCTTCCTGTTTGATGTTTAGCGAATGATGCAGGTTGGGCATGTACAAACTCTGGTGCGTTCCAAATGGCGAGCCAAATGGGTTATGGTGTAAAAAGGGAGATCCAGGAAGTGATCCTGCTAGTGGACCGCTCCTCAACAAATGCGCTTGCAACTGTTGAAGAGGTGGCATCCCAGCTGTTGCAAATCCTGGTGGCAACCCCGCTGACATTCCAAACGCAGGACTTATTGCACCTGAATGATCCATAAAATGGCCTTTTGTTTTAGTAATTAAAACAAGGAAAGGCAAAAGAAACAAAAACGAAAATTAATTTACTGTAAAAGTGCGAATAAAAAGCAAGAAAGACATTTTGTGTAAAAAGCACATCCGAAAAGCATTACTTTGTTATAAGTTTGTTACATAATTTACATTCCTAAAGTGTTATGCATTATGTTTACTCGGAAGTTCAAACGTTTTCCTCTAGAGAATTACATAGTTGTACGCTTTTTGTAAGCACAAAGACCAACTTCATGGTGAATTCACTCGCTATTTCTTTTAAATATGATAAAATTCCTTGCGTATTCATAAAATTAAGTTGAAAGGACAAGAATAATAGTGAAGCAGTGGTGCATGTAAATACAAGCAATGAATTTTGTATATAAAACGCCAAATGGTGTGTACATCCTAAATCATCGCACAAGCTATAGCTGTAATTTCTTTTCATTCTTGCTTCATCTCAATCTTATCCATCCTCTTTTCTAACTTTTTTTTCCAAATCATTTACTTCGTGAAAATGCACGATTTTTTGTCCTTTTCATCTGGTGAAGTTGAAGAAGAAGTTTGCAGGAAAAAAATGAAGCTGTGACTATGAAAGTTTTCTCAATTTCAAGTAGTTGAAATTACACATTACTTAATTTACAGGATGTAGTGAAAGATAGAAGAAGTTGAGTTTTATAAGCATATGGATTTCACGAGTATCGTTTGACACTAGGCAAACTATTAGAAAACAACAAGTTTAAAAGGCATTCTTCAACTTATTGTTAGGACGGACATGTAATGAAACCCTCAAGAATCATGTCGTCGTCGGCTTCTCTGTTTGACTTGCAATGAGTTGGCAGATTCAATTAATTCTTTCACACTTTTTATCACTTCCAGAAGCGCAACCAAATCTAACACGTTTGTGCCATGCACAAGAAACCGAGCGAATATATTTTCTGTGAAATCCACCACGTTCAAGCGTTTATCAAGATATACCAATTTTGAAAAGTAAACCCTTATTACAAGAAAATTATCACGAGCATAATGCATACTTTGCAACAGACAACAATAGAACATGTCTTCAACAGAAAAAGAGACTCTTCAATTTAGATTCTAAAGTACAGTCATGATTCTACTTTTTCTTGTTAAATTCTGTACTCTCATTACGCATACTTTAGTTAGTCCTGTTTCTCCATAAAAAATACAGTAGCTGAAATTCTATGGGGGAAAATGAGACATCAAGAGTTTTGAGATAATTCATCCTTTCAAATTTAAATTTTTCATTAGTTTTCACAGTCTTCATCAAATTGTTCATTTAAATATGAAGACTGGTTTCGTCATACCCCCGACCTGGAAAATGACGGACAATACTAGAACCTCTTTTCTTGTTTTGCAAGTATATATTCTGTATTAGTGAAAACTCCCCTGATATGCACAATTTTTTTCAGGATAATTTCGTCACAGCCAAAACTTAAAAGGTGTAATTATAAACCCCAAAAGCTCATTAATCAAGTGGCGCCATTAAAGACTTAGCGGAGGAAATTATACTCGTAATGCAATCATAACGCTTGATAAATTATTGTGCCAGCAATTACAGCAATCATTAAACACTCTGCAAAAACTAGCACCATATAAAATATAAATTTTCGGTTACTAATTTAGCTTTCTAAAATGTTTCTGGTTTGGTAGCAAAATTTAATACAATAGAAAACGGTTTGTAGCATTATTTCAGGTTGAGAAAACATTTGCAGTCAATTTTTGCCTAAAAGGCTCTACGGGATAATGAGATGTCCACTTGTGTATAAAATATTCACAGAAAAAACTGCCAGTGGCCACAGTATTGAGTTGAATTTTTCGGACAGATTGTCCGCAATTGAAACACTACCTGAGGTGAATATTTCTTCGCTACGGACTCTTAGCCGAATCTTTTAACAAGCATCCATATCTGGGAGCAAAACGTGCTTAATTTGATACCAAGAAAAAGCTCACAAGAGAGGAAGTTGATCCTTAATTTTGAAACCACAACGAAGCATCGAAGAAAACTACAAAAAATAGCCGACTGATGAATGATGAAGCAGAAAGAGAGTGATTTTTGGTGTGTAGTATGTGATCAATATGAAACTAAACAATGTTTAAGTTTAAAATCGACGGATTCACGAACGGGATGATGATGCATAATGATCAAGAACAAGAACGTGGTTATAATCGGGCAAAAACGCTCTTGAAACTTGAATGATTTCATCTTCACAAAGAATTATGCATGACTGATGAGTGAAAGAAAACTATTTTCTGATTGCTAAGAAGAAGGCACAGTCGGCAAAAAAAATCACTCTCTTCGGTAGATGATTTAGTTGTATAAATGACCAAGACAATATACTAAAAAAAACTCTTAAAAAAGAAAACTCAGCTTGTTTGAAGATACTAAATCGATATCACGGTATGGTTCTTCCTTAAATTGAAAAGAATCATGGCTATGTATCTCAATGATTTGCAAAGAAAAAAAGCAATTCAACTCCAGGCGGTTAGTAATCATGAAAAAAAAGAGAAGATTGTTAAGATTATCTCTTGAGAATACTCAGCACGGTCGTGCCTCCTCAAGAGTTTTCAACTGTAGCCGTCTGAGATCTATATGATATTATATTCTACAAGAATGATTGTTCTATTTTATATTAATACTACAGGTTATCTTAAATCTAAAAGATTTCCCGATTGCTTTATAGTTAATCTACTGCTTATGTTGCATTAAGGCCAGTTTCGCTTCCTCACACCAAAACTGCTTTGAAGTGGCAAAAAGAAAATGCAGGTATAAAGCGAAATGTATTATAATTTTGAGGGATATTTGCAAAGATAAGTACCTGCTGAAAGATGTCCATATGAACCGCTGGCACTAGAGCTTGAACCTCGAGATCCATTGACCAGGGAGACAAGGGAGTTTGGGGAGAAACGGATCATACGAATTGAGGTCGAACGAGTCCGAGTAAGGCGAGCATGAAAGTGCCCGTTTCCTGCCCTGTTGACGATTCACGCTTGTGCGAGGGCTCGTGAATCTGGCACCTGAAATAACATTGAAAAATTATATTAAAATAAGATTCCAATTACAATACAACCTTTAAATTCTAAAATGATACATAGAGCGTTGCCTAACTGTCGACGAATAAAGAATTAATGAGCCATGTGTTTGAGACGATGGTCATCCAAATGTTGTTTATTTTAGTGGGACCATTTTCTTCTGGGATATCAATCAAGGATGAAGACGACCGAGCAATTCTCTTCTTTTATATAATAGTTTTGCAGGTAATGAAATCATTTATTCTCGCAGAAAGCACATTATCCGTCTAGATAATGTGCACAATGATTCATGATTCTCTTTTCAATCTTTCTACACGAACAGGTTATACTTGGCTATAATAACTTTTCCAATCAAGACGTACACCTCTAATATCAATGGACATTGTATGAAAAAACATACTAGTCCATATATGCCCTCGGAGCGTTCGGTATACGCATGATGTGCAAGAAAAGAACGTAATCAGTTATCACAACACAATAAATTTCTATTAATGAGTTAGTGTCACTCGCCCCTTTCTTTATGTGGCTTACAGGGAGTCTTGATATAAATATGGACTGGGAAAATAAAAGATAAACATCTGCCTGCCTGCTGACGAAAGATAAATACTCACCAAAATAATTCTAACAATTTATGCCTTCATTTGGTAATTGTATTTTAATACTAGTTTGATTTTATTCTGCATCATATTTGAAAACTGCATAGGGGCAGCGTATTTAACTGCGCAACAAAATCCTTTGGCACGGTGGTGAGCATTATGCATTGGAATTTGGAATACACAAATAGGGTGAAATGAAGTCGACCTAAACTGTGAATTACAAGACGTTATAATTATATGCTGTGAGCCACACACCTATTTTACTATGGCTCATGTGATGGCCCGAGTGCACAACGCACCCCCTCAACAGATGGTTGCAATTTGTCTCTGCTTTTATTGCTAAAAAATGCAAATAAAAACGGCTTGATTTGGGGATAATTTATTGGAGCCAAGAAAGTCAATGAGAAAC
This sequence comes from Salina celebensis, assembly GCA_036561885.1. Taxonomy (NCBI): domain Eukaryota; kingdom Metazoa; phylum Arthropoda; class Collembola; order Entomobryomorpha; family Paronellidae; genus Salina; species Salina celebensis. The sequence goes on from JAAXOA010001748.1 coordinate 14,667, forward strand.
AGTTCCGAGAATGCTTTGAGCGAGACTCCGATTTACTAACGGAATCCATGAAGCTTCAAGATAACTAAGCTGGAGCTATACAATGTAAACATATATCATGGTGCATTTTGATATTCACTATGTTTACGAATCTCAAATTTCTATTTTAACTCCATTTTTGCATTCTTTAAAAGGTGAGGGAAGCATCATACATCAATAGGCAGTGAGATAAGTTTCCTCGCATATACGTGTCAAAATCATCCATAATTGAGCTATTATAGTGAGTAAACAGAAGAAAACTTACTGTCAAAGGCAAAAGCCAGCTCGGCCG
>JAAXOA010001749.1:0-14975 GCA_036561885.1 Salina celebensis
ACTGGCCCAGAGGAGACCTTGGGTTGTAGCTGATTTAGTCTTGGACTCGAGGACAAGTGGAATGTCTGAAAGTTGAGCGTCTCCAAAGCTTCTGTAGGCCAATTTCCCGCGAAGTGTTGTGGATTCAGTGACCACCGAAATGTAAATGTTTTCTTCGTAAAGCAATTGGTAGTTGCGAGGACCCATGGAGCTCATCACGGCGTGGATTGTATTTGAGGATGTCGATGGAACGGTGACCTCGTCAAGGACTTCACGACCGGTTTCGATCTTAACGGAAGTAGGCTGATATTCAGAGGACAGGTGAAGGTTGTAAGACCATGAGCCATCGGGACGGGGGTAAACCCAGGCAGAGGCAGGGGGTAAATCGCCAGATTTGGTTGAGTCGCTTTCCAGGACGGTGTCAAACATGTCACAAGTGGTTCTGTAAATAATAAGAAAAAAAGAGTTGATTAAAATCTGGACTACATTTAGAATATTTACGTTATAAAAGTTTATATATGGATTATAAATGCTTACCTGGCTTGAATAAAGCCGATCATTTTGAAATCGGGGTTTCGTGGTGAGTAGACGACCATGAAGAGTGTTCCCTTGGCCAAACTTTCCAAGTGTTCTGGTTCCAAAATGGCGCGGATTTCGATAGAGTTTTGTTCGTACGAAATCTTAGGGATGACTGCAGTCTCTTCAATGGCTTCAGATCCGGATGCATCCGAGATACGAACAGTAATGCCAATGTCCCTTTCCTCATCGAAGTCCCCGTTAAAGACAACATTGGCGTAGATGGAGCCCGTGGATGGGGAAACTGTCATGACCGCCATACCACCAGATTCAGGTTGAACGGAAGCCTCAAGGAGACCGCTGTACATTTCGCTAGATACGTACCGTTGTTTTGCAATGCGTCCCGCCAAAAATCGGTCGTTATCCCCAGAAATCTTTTCGGTTACCAAGGCAGCAAAGATCTTCTCGTCCTTGAGCAGCTTCCTGTAAATTCTTGGCATTTTCTTCCAAACTCCGCAAATCTTACGGGTATCTTCTTGGTATCGGTTCAGGGTAACTTCGTGTTCCTCAATGACGTTACCGTCAGAGTCAACAAATTGGACGTATTTGGCTCTAGGGAGCTGTTCATTGTAGACGAACGAGTAGTGAAGGCTCTTTTGGGTGAAGATGAACCGTCCTGAGGCCAGACCAGCTTGCATAGGTTCGCCAAGTCCTGTGGAGGAGATGATAAGACCAGAAGATCTTGGTGTCAGAAGGGCAGCGTATTCCCTGTTGTTTGAGGATTGGGAGTCGTCATCGTCGGCAGCGTCATGGAGCATTTTGGAGGCAGGGTTATCTTCAGCACAGACCTTGCAGCATTGACCGGGGACACTGACGGCATCTTTGCACTCGAGTTTTGGACATTGATCTTTGACATTTGTGCAACGAACACGGCCCACCATTTTCCGTTTCTTTTGGACAGCTTCACAGGCACAGTGGATACAGTACATGGTTCCAAACGGCTCGCCAAGGTCGGGATGCCAAGTGTCGCCAATTTCATGAACTTCTTTTCCCATTCGGCATTCGCTCACTTTCGAGTCTCTGCGGACTTCTTCGGCCTTCAACGGGAATTTAGTGCGGAGCGCGGAGTTCAAAGATTGCTTTGGTCGGGATAAAGCTCGCATTCCACGGTCTGCAGTATCATCAAGATCCTTGATAGAATCGTCACCCGATGGAGCTGCAAAGCTGCCATGGAGGGAAATCAGGGTTTGGAGGAAAATCAGTGAAATCTTTACAGGCTTCATGATTGAAGATTACTTGATAAGAACACAAAAAACTTTAAGGGGTCATTTATGACCCAAGAATGTTTTAAAAAATGCCAGGGGCAAAATGAAGCACTTGAACTGTATATATTTTAAATGGGACTACTATATATCTCCCTTAAAATGTTTGTTATTCGTTAAACTTGTACTGGAAAAGTTTAAAATGTTGAATATATTTGAAGAACTTAAGAGCTTGTTTGAAGTTCAAAGCCAGTTAAGAGACTAACTGGTTCCTAGTTGTGTTCTCTTCTCAAGCCAAGTTGAAACTGACCTTTGTTGGTGGTCTGCTCTGGAATGGAAGTGTCGTTGAGTCTGTTGGTGGGTTCAGCTCATGCACGTATAAGTGCTAGGCAGCTTGGTACCTTAACCAGGATACGCACGTATACACCAAAAAAAGGTGCACCCTTTCCTCAAGCACCTTAACGCATATCTATGTTTTATACACGAGAGTGTATACAGTGCGCACGTGATCACGTGATAACACATGTAAGACTTGTCAGTCACGTAGGGCCCTTTTTTTATATATCCAAATACAGACGTTAAGGCATAAAATTCTTAAGGGCCTATCTGATAACAGTATAAAATATTAAGGATTAGTTAATGCGATTTGGGTATTATATAGGGTTGATATATGACTTTGATAATATTCATAATATAATAAAATGGTGAGGAAAAAACTGTTCTGGTTGACTGGCCGAGGAGAAGAAGAAAACAAAAGGACTGAAAAGTAGCATTTTTTGAATATTTTGCCCACCCCCTCCGTGGTGTCCTGTATATTTGGGAAAAAAAGAAAAACCAAGACGAAACAGGATTTTAAAAGCTTGTTAGCGAGGTGTTCAAAGGTGAAGAAACAAAATGTCAAGAGTGTAAACAAAGAGAGGGAAAGGGTTAAAATGAAATTGATATATTGTCATATATAGGGAGAGAGAGGAGAATATTTGGCATTTTAGTAAGTGGTTGTGACTTTTGTGTGAAAATTTTAATTTGAAAGGAAGCCCAGATAAAGTGAAACAGTTTACAAGAAAGAAAAGGATTTTGGAGGGGAACAATAGGAAGCTTTTATGTTTAGTATTGGGCTAAATATTGATTCTAAAATTTTTATTAGGCGGTTTCCCGAGGACAAAAGGAAGAGCATAAAAGTTTTGGACGAATTGAGCAAGACAATCAAGAAAAAGGGAAGAATCAATAAAATGTTTAAGTAGACTAGTTGCTTGCAAAACAAAAGATATAAAAGTTATTGGGAGATATTTTTGTGTAAAATTAGGCACAATAGGAAATATTTAGTGTATAAAAATGGTTAACAAGATCATAAAATATTTTCTGGTAGACTAAACGGCAGTAAGAGGAATATTTTGTAGTATCGAAAAGAGTAAAATATTTAACGGTTGAATTTTTATTCAAATTTGATAGACAATAAGACTATTGTTGGGAATTAAGTAGAAACAGATGGAAATATGGAGTAATGCAGTAAGACAATAGAGATTAGGTAAAAAGCCAGAGTAAAATGTATACAGGATTGGTCACGTACGCAGCAACTGTATATGTACAAAAATGGCAACAGGTTTTCCACGGAAGTGTACAACCCTTAGTAATAACCCTTGATACATCATATAGACTTAAGGGTAATGCATATATACGAAAGACAAATCCGTCAATAATCTTTTTATGAACGAGTTCTTCGATTAAGCTAATCATTGATATGTTTTAATTCTTATGGAGAAATCAATAAAACAAATCATTAAATTAAATTCTTGTAAGAGGATTCTTATTGTGGCCTTTGGCTTCAATGTTAACTCGAAACGAATAGTTAGTATTATACCATCGAAATTGTTTAGATTTATTGAAAATATTGCTAATAAGGCATTGATTTCGCATGTCATTTATACGTCATGGTTAGATTTATTTTCACAAAGTCCTTTATAATTTAATTTCTAAGGTTAGCAAAATATTTTGCCAGTGACCACCCATATATTATCAAACTAAAGAAAATTACCACTTGAAATGGAATGCGGCTTGAAATCTTTTCATGTTCATAAACGTCCAGCATTTTTGTTGGCTTTTAAACGCAGTTGGGTCGAGATATTTATAGAAAATGCGAAAGGGGCAGGAGAAATATACGAAAGCGTCCATCCGAAATAAGCTGCCACCTGCACGATTTTCAGAAAGCGTGTTTTATTTTAAAGTCCACAATATATATTTCATTTACCGAACTTAACGGTTTGACACGCTGGTCAACCATAATGACACGAACCATTCTTTAACCGTACTGCAGAAACCAATAAAAAGCTAATTTGGTAGATGTTTTTAAACGATGTAAATACTTTTAACCAGGAATCTTCATTGTATTGGTAAATATAGGGAAATGGAATGTAAATACGACAATATTCAGCTCGTTTCATGACACATGATGTTTCATTTGGTGTATTAGGAAAGATTATTACGTTTTTTACTGTAAACTATTGTCAAGTAGTCATTACCGAGTAGATTGCTTCAATTTCGAAAACTTTCCATCATATATGCACCTGAATTCGGTAGTCCTGATGCTTAGTTATGAAGTTATAACGTTTTAAACCAAATGGTTACATTTCTATACATGTAGTATATTCAAAATATATTAACTTTGTTGCGATGGAAAAATATATAAAATGTAAAAATTACGGTTGATACGCGTTCTAATATAAACCGTTCTTTTCCTATGGCCAAATCCTAGACTTGATCAACTGTGAAATTCTGCTTCTAGAGTAATACAAAGTCGTAAAGGCATCGATATGTTGGTGGCATTCTTTGTGTTTAGAAAATACAACGCAATTTCGAGTTAAATGCAACTCACAATTGAAGAATAAGTAGCATCTGTTGTTTGTGGTGCATCCTGTCCAGATTAAATTAACGAATAACAATGTATGCAGAGTTTAAACGTGTTATTTGTAAAGCTGAAGATTACATCAGTCACATTCAACAATATATTACCTAATCCCTTAAACTGATCTATTGTATCCTCATATATAGGATTAAAATCGGTAATTGTATCCTTTCTCGCGAGCAAGCTGTAAATCTGTGCTCTATTTTCATGCGATGGCATCAGGTATGCTCAATAAAATCCTGATCCAATCCTTTCAAAAATATATTACACAACAATATCGTGTTTACGAGACTTCGGACTTTCGGCACCGCAGATCTTCATATATAATGGTCATCATTAATGACAAAATGTGCGACCATTGAATAAAATTATGTTTATTGAATCAGGTTCTAAATTTTATTTCTGCCGTATTAGAATTGTTTCAAAACACGGAATACTTTTTAGTTCTAGGCGTTAATTTTTCCGTAAAATTTATCGCAATATAGAGAAGTAGAATTATTCCGTTGGAATTTTACACGAATTTCCACAGCCCTCTTGTAGACAGCATTTCTTGTTATCTGCACAGTCCGTGTCGCTCCTGCAGTTATCATAACACCAGCCACAATTTAGGTATGGATCTGAAGGAGGGCACGATCCAGACTTACTCGACACTGAAAATTTTAAAGAAATCTTTTAAACAAACGTATTAGGTAATTTTATTCACATTTCCAGTACTCTGACTTACCGATTTGTGCGCTACAAGTTCGTCCAGATTGTTCCGAGGTCGCTGCCCTACAAAGTACAAGTGCTAAACCCAGGGAAACAATGAACAAATAAACTTTGCAACTCATTTTAACAGTTTATATGATTAACTCAATTCCCTCGTTACTTATCAATTGGCACATTCAGAGTGCGACCGAATAGTACAATAGTAGCTTTTGTAGTCGTGGGGGTTGCTGAAATAATATGGGCATTAATACCAATACGTCATTTTCTATGAAATAGGCCATACGTCAATGATTCATCTCCGTGACTAAACCGGTTGTTTGCATAACAACTGTCGTTAAATGATGTTTTACCCAACAAAAAACCCAGAGAACCAAATGAACTCAACTTGTCTGAATTTTTTCTTCATAATCGAAATGTTTGTTCTATTGTTGCGATATGATGCATGAATTAGGTTTAATGTTTGGTTCCTTTCTTCTTACCATAACCCTAATTGTGGGTCTGGGTCGTATATAATGGATTGATTGACAGCATTTATAACAATCATTTGGGTAATTGAACTGTTTGAAGCTTATAGTAGCTAATTTCTGTAAACAACTATCTTAAAACTTTCGGACGTATATATTATTTTAATCGTGTAGTGTGTATCTATTCTACTGGATAGCAAGCGCAAACCAGGTAAAAAAAGGATGATGACCGCGTGTAATGGAGTAACTAAAGTAATGTTTAACGGACACAAAGCGACAGTAAAAATTGTGAAAGTAATATTTTAATCTAACGGGCTCCATTTTCGTGTGTCGCAAGCTCAATATGAAAGAAATCAAAAATTTTCTCTAAGCTCTCACACTCGGTCCGAAGCACATCAGCAGAAGCTTATGAGATTGAATCATTTTATAGATGGACTGACAAAATTTTCCTACATTATATACTGAAATGTTTGGGAAACTGGACCACTTGCGATAGCATGTTTGTGGTTGAAAAATAGACTTAACAGTTAAGAGTTGCTTAATTTTGTTGTCTTTTGAGTATACGAAAACATGCAGTGCAGGCTATATTTTATAGTTAGTGCCCGTGACGATGTTTTCGAGCTAGGTACTTCTTCAGCCGTGCAGGCAAACCATATCTGGTCCTCTGAATGACATATTTCCACCAAAGAAATGCAGTTTTGCAAATTCAACCTGTTATATAAAAATATAATCATCAATGCTGACCCCGAGTGTCTTAGGAATTTTATGATTTGAAAGGAAGATGGGGAATTTTCAAAAACTTATTTTATGTGCTGTATTGAGCTTACAATTTTATACCATTCCTGCAGTTGTTCCATTCGAAAATTGTTTATCCATGTCAGTTAGTGCGAACCAAGGTAATGTTGCAGTTCTTCAATTTTTTAATTTCTCTCAAGATCTTCTCGAGTTTTGCTTCACCAACTTGTTTCGAATTCGAGACTATTATCAACACGATGGCGACCCCGATTTCCAAACACACGCATATGAATTTGAACTGATTAAACTTGCTCCGTACTTTGTCTTTGTCAAAGTAGTAACTGATGATCTTAACTACACTTTAGTTTCAGAGAATTGTGCAATGCAATTAAATATTTCCATAAAAGATCTCCCACAAATTTATATAAACGTCGAGGACTATGACGGGGCCACATATAGTCTTCATGATATCTGGACTACCGACTCCAACGCTACAGAACTGATACGGATTCCTGGACATGGACTAAATTTCGTTTACTGTGACGTCCTCCAAATCGAGTGGGAATACATCTGGAATCCTTACCATTTGACAAGCGCTTTCCAGTCAGAAGTTTGGTTCGCATGTATATTCGTATTTCTAATGGCGATGTTCGTAATATTACTTTCGAAAAGTGTGTATGAGATTTGGAACTCATGTTTAGACGTTTATCGATTAGTGTCTATGATGCTTCCAAACCCACTAACAAACACTGCAACGCTTACAAGAACGCACTTATTTTTAGTCAACTGGACTATAGCCTGGATAGTTTTGAATAACTATTACACTGCCAGAATAACAAGTCATCTTATAAAACCTCCAGCGGAAAAATATATTTCAAACTTTGAAGAATTAGTGGAAAACAACTACAGTGTTATGTTCAAAAGCGAGGAGGAGTTTTATGCCGTAACATCCGTAGTCCAAGCTTATATGAATGGACCAGGAAATAGTAGAGAAAGAGAAAGCATTGGAAAGCTTCTTGGGTTGGGAGCTAATCGTTCTCTGGTTAGTAATGATATTGGAGGTGAATTAGCATTCGGTAGAAAAACAGCTTCCGTTTCGTACGAAACCGAAATTCTATCAATTTTAAAGTCTGCTACTGACCAAATAAAGGGCCTTAAGAACAACCCAGTTAGGAAGCGATGTTATGTTGGGACTAGACTTGTGATGATGGCCGATTACTACTTCGTATTGGCGGGAACTAACAGCAAATTTTTTCGTAAATTGATGGGATGGTTGATAACGGCAGGAATTGCAGACTTGTGGTTTCGAGAAGCTTTTGGTGCTAGTTTTTCGATTAGAGTTCAGGATCGATTAAGGTATACAAGTGCGACGAGTTTTAACCATAACAACGACGGTGAAAGTGAGCCCACCGCGCTTTCACTGCACGGACGAGTCAAGTCGATGTTTTTCATTTGCTTAGTAGGTTATATAATGGGCCTGTTTTCGATGATATGTGAATTAATAGTTGACTACATAATAAGCAAATTTTAGTCAGGAAATGCCACATTGATCAGCAATACTGGAGTCCGTTCCAGCGATGCGTCACAAGCCATGTAAAAGTGACATGAAATGAAACTTATGAAGATTCAGAGCTTAAATGTGCCGATGAGATGGCATCGAGAAATACATCGTATCGGCAACAGCATCAATATCGCATGTGCACAAATTGGTATATGTAAAAGGAAAAGATTGCCAGACTTTAAATACAGTAATAATGGAATTTCGAAGGATATTTGCGAGATTCACGTGTTTACAACAATTATCTGTGTCAATATCGAAAGAACTGAAACTCGCAATTTTTATAGTGGAGGAAAAGGGTTCATAAACACGTTATAGAAGCATTTCAAAACAACCAAAACCTAGTCAGAAGTATGGTTCACATATAACAAATAATAGTTTATTACGTCCAAATTAACCCAATATATTGTATTTATATTGATATTCGTGTTTTTGTTGTAATTTTAGTTACAAAAAGTTTATATGGAATTAAAAATGGTTTTTAAACGTTATGTTAAGACGTTTATCGATTAGTGAATATGATGCTTCTGACGTCCCAACCCGCTAACAAATACTGAAGCGGTTACAAGAACGCACTTTTAGCGAATTTTAATGGTTATCAAACTGAACAACCCGGTTATCAAATTGCAAATAAACTTACAAACAAAGTCTTACTTTAAGAGTGAAAAGGAGGTTTCGCTAGTAATCATAATCAGAATCAACTTCCACTGGCAATTTGCAAGAATTTCCGCAACCCTTTTGCAAACAACATTTTTTGTTATCGGGGCAGTCTTTATCGCTTCTGCATCCATCATTGCACCATTTACACCTTAAATAAGGATTTGGAGAAGGGCATGATCCAGATTTACTCGTTGCTGGAAAAACGGCGAAAGCAAAATTAACTCTTAAATATGGTATACGGCTAAAAATGCATGACTTACCAATTTGTGCATTGCAAGTCCGCCCTGAAACTTCAGAGGCCGCAGCAGTACAAAATGCATATGCTAGTACGAGGACTAAAACGAGTAAATGAACTTTTTCTCCTATCATTTTGATTAATTAAATGGATTACCATTTAGTTGGGCTCTTATAGAATTGATAATAAAGTGGATTTAGAGAATAAGAAGGCTTTATAATGGAAGTTCCGAAACTTGGATTTGTTCCAAATACTACGTCAGGTGTCACGTATCTGCACCCATTAACCGCAAAATATACGCATTTCGGTGAAACAGGTTGCACGGGAATGATTTAGTATCTTCGATATTTAGTTTAGGGTTATGAACACAATATATGCGCACATGATTCTTAGAGTAAAAATATAGGTTGGAGTGGTGACTCAGATGGGTTCTAAACCACAACAATATTTTTCATTCATGACAGCTAGTTTGATCACAGCTACCATTTGTCACATCAGAGCCACAGCTATCATTTGTACGTCATACATAAAGTCATTTTCAAAGTTGCATTATGAATGAAGCTGAACTTGGTTCAGCAAGCAATGATTTCGATGAGTTAGTCTCTCTCTCCAGGCCGTACCTTTTGGCCGATTTGGACCAAACTTGGCAAAGGGATTTTCCCCTGTAACAGCGACTACTTGTACCTTTCTATACAGGGGAAACTCGATTATTTCGAGCGGTGAAAGGAGTTTTAACGTGAAATTTTCTACATACCAGTAAGTTTCTTAGCTTACACTACTTCGGTATTCTGTTGTATTCCGATGATGTCGATGGGGCTGGGGCAGTATTGAAGCCTGTTGGATTATAACATGATGGTGACTTGGCGGCTCGTTTGACTCCTCCTTTTTGCAGGTTTAATAGATTTTTTCCCCTCATCTGGCGCGCTGCTCGCCAAGGAACCGTCGTCAGTCCATACGTCCACAACGTCATCAATGACGAAAGCGAGCTGGACGCGGACAAACTCTGCCGCATGTACTACAATTGGTGAGGAACCAACTATCGCCGTTCTTGCTCCCTCCAAGTGTGCTCACAATTTGGTATTTATCACGGCTACTCTGGCGGACAAGCCAACGATAACAATCGGAGCAAGCTGCCCCTTCTTCAACTTTCTCTAAACTTTCCCTTGCTACTCATCATCGGAAATCTCTCCAATAAACTCACTTACAGACTTTGAAAAGTTTTGATTGATTTTCTCTCTTTTTCATTTTCTTTCGCATGTTACATGTCATCATACATTATATCCACTTGTTTTAATAAGATCCCTCCTACATTCTCTTTCCCAACGTAATTTACATTTTTAACTAAAATACTCACAAAGCAGATAAAAATATTATTCTCATGTACGAAAAATATAATAAAAACCGGTCCGCTTCCATGCCTTGAATGCTTATCTCGTGATAATTCCTCCACTGGCCATCTATTTCCAACCCCAGAGATCCTACCTTTGTCGGCAGTCAAGGCCAAAAGGTACGCCCGGAAAGGTCTGGAGATGGAGATAGGACCCGCGTACACATATTAACATGGGTACTTATTTCCATGCGGATCTTCCAGAGACCCCTTTGGATGCGTTATGCAGCTTATCTGTGGGACACACAAGAAAAGCAAAATGTACCTTTCTCAACGAGAACCATTTTACAGCCAAGACACGACATTTTATGGCCTAAAATGTATCACAGGAGCAATTTCGGCTACGAACAATCTTCAATGACCAATGTCTGCAGCTAAACATCCTCCATTAATTCCAAATCGTGGAGTTCCTCAGTGCTTCAAATACGCTCTTTATTATTATCTCGCAGTAATTAATTCTTTCTTACTCATAGCTGGGGATTACATTGCTTTTTTGGTCCCAATTACCAATTACTAACTACCTACATATCAGAATTTTTTGACTTGAAATTACTAATTACAAATTACATTTTAAAAAATATGGACCCTCAATTACAAATTACAGATTACGCAATTGAATTACAATTACAAACTACGCATTACATTTGAATGTTTTTGATTCCAAATTTGATTAGCTCGCTATCATGTTACCATATTTTTTAAGGGTACCGATATTTATCAGATGGAAGTGCCAATTTGGAAGCTTCCTAAGCGGGTTTTGTAGGAGATTTGAAGCAAATTAGTGAAAAAATTCTGCTAAATTCGGGTAATTTGCAGGAAAAGTTTTGAAAATGTAATTCTATAATTGTAAATATTGTAATTACCAATTACTTTCGTAAAACATAGATGTTCCATTACAAATTACTCTTACAAATTTCTGGGGGCTTAATTACGAATTACCAATTACCGGAAGTAATTACAATTACGCAATTCCAATTACGTAATTTAATTAGGACCCAACTATGTTACTTACTCGCACATTAATTTGTACAATTTTTCATTTAGATTCGTTTAAAAAACAACAAATTCTTAAAAATTAACACTTGTTCACCCGAGACTCCAGGGCTCCAACTAAGCTGTTCGCGTCATGTATTGATGAAGTCTGCAAATACAAACCAAAAACAATTTATTTAACTTAGGAATTTATTTAGAATCGTCATTCTAACATAATATAATTCAAATTCAAACTGTCTGGACTCTACTCACCATAATGAGAAACATCCTCACGGCGGGTTTCCCGTCGTCTCCTTCGGGTGCCTCGAGGTCTACCGCCATAAGCCTGACGCCTTCGTCCCCAACCTTCTCCATGCGCAATCCATCCCACACTTTCGTTTTGAGCATCACCCGCAAGCTGTCTTTGCACCTCACGATCAATCGCGATGAGCAGCCACCGCCCGCGCCCTCCTGCACCGCATCACTGCTTTTAGAGTCGTGGAGTCGCAGCGTGCCTCGGCCCCTCTCCACCCATGAGCTATTTACCGAATCAAAGATGAACAAATTGACGTGGAGTTGCATCACATTCAGTTCGTCCTCTTCTCCAGCGATCACCTCCCGCTCCGACAAATTTAACCTTTTGTAGTCAGGTGAAGAGAAGCTCTCCACCTCCTGCTCCATTTTCCTCTTCCGCGTCATGTCCGACACCGCCACCTCTAAATTGCTCCCGAACACAAACGCGACCGCCTCTACTGATTTTTCTGCGTTCTGTGGGGCTGACGAGCCTGCCTGTGGCTCCACTAAGGCTTTAAGAGCCATCATGTTTTGTAGTAGATTGTCACGTCGACCTTCCGTGTAATCCGCCAAGGCCACCTCCATCAATACCGGCAATTGCCGGCCTGTTTTTGCTTTGTCGTTCCGTTCTTCATGGAATCGGCGGTTCGCGGCCAGCTTCTTTGCCTTCCTCTTCTCCAATTCCTCAGCACCTTGACATGCCGGTGAGTCACCTACAATGCCAAACAAAACGACCAGACCATTTTTTAAATGGCTACTTAAGGGCCAGTTTAGAAGTAGCGTTAACAACCATTTTCCATGTATTTTAAATACAAAATTTGAAATTGATTGGCGGGAGAACCACGCATGCCTACTTCATGATTCGTTTTTCTAAAAATCTAGCATTTTTGTTTCTAAAAGAAATGCCTACGACATGGGCAAAAACTCAACGGGCAGTTTTTAAAACGCCCCCTTAGTGACAGTATTTTTCGTTTTTCGAATAGTAACCGTGCACATTTTTTGACGAAAATAGGCATTCCATTTGAAGACAACTACGAGAAATTATTAGAGGCTAAGTCAATAGTTCTACGACCTATGGATCGCTGACGAATTCCCTTCTAATTTTGTATTTAAAATAGACGCGAAACGGTTAGTAACGATATTTCTTAAACTGGTTCTTAGGGGAATAAAATCACTCACCCATGCTGTCTCTGTTTTCTGCACAATAATATCCTCCTATGACTAAAATCACGGTTTAATAGTGTTGCTTTTAGGGCTGTCGAAACACAAATGGTCCACAGGTTCGAGTTTGAATGTTAATTTTTAAATGGCAGTCGGTCAGTGTCGCTTCCAAAGAGCAGTCAGTGGTTGGAATGATGACGAAAATAAACAAAACACAAACAGTCGGCTTGCGAATTATGTACTATAATTCTTTATTCGGCACCAGTTGCTTTATAATGATAAAACAACAAAAACAATCAAAGTTTTAATTACAAAATTAACAAAAGTTTTATCTCTTTCCTAAAAAATCACAATGAAGAGAGCAGCGTGGTGTACAGACCTTCCTCCATCCACGCGTGCTGTTGAAAGAAAAGTATATTAAGTTTTCCTTTCTCGGCGCTGAGCGTTGAAGGGAGGATAAGGTTCTCCTGATTCCCACCGATCTCCTGAAGTAAAATATTTTTTTAAAATCATATAAAAATCATATAATAAAATATTATTGGTCAGGCTCCATAAACGATTTTCGACCTCGGCGATGCCAAAATATGTTGTAAACAATGCAAACTCCACGTAAAAGGAACAACGCGTTGCATCAACATCCATTTTTCATCTTGCAACTGGGATGAGATTAAAGTGATCAATAATTATTTAACAGAGAAACTTTAAAGTGATAAAATGGGGGATTATTTTGAATCCAGGGAGGAGGCGACCTTCCTTTGTATAGTGTGCTGTAAAACTTGTATTAAAGTAGCTGATAAGCGTTTGTCTCGAGCTGCTCCTCGAACACTTACGATTGGAACCTGAAGTTAGAAAAGATTTTCTTGGAACATGCGCTGATTGCAGTTTTCTGCTGAGTGAGTATGGAGTCATTTTCGAGGAGTGGAAGGCCCTCGAGTTGGAGCTGGATAGGAGGATCAAATAGATTGCAAACAGTGTCCGGTGCGCCAGTCAAGTTAAGACGGAGGGAGGCATTCAAGACATGGTGTGACCATCTGAATAACAATCAAGACAATATGGGAACAGATTTGAAACAGTTGGGGTCCAAGTTGAGACGGGAATATGTAAGCAAAATTAAAATTAATTAATGGAATTTTCCATAAATATTCCATAAATAAATAAATATTTTCCATAAATAAATTTCCGTAATTATAACCTGTTCCAAGTTCCAACATACAATTGCTTGATTTCTACTCTTGTCTTTTTTTTTTTTAATTCCAGGTAAGAAAGTCGTCACTAAAGCTCTTCCAAGGATACAAACTGACATGCGTTAACCAGGACCAAGGACCTCCCGGGAGCAATGAAACGATGCCTGAATCCTTACTCATGGTTGAAGTCCCAGGAATTGACAAGGAAGATGATCTCACATCCACCGATTTTATACCCTATGAAAACCGTGAGACTACTCCAGAATCCTTTCCAAGATCTCCACTTTCACAGATTGATCAGGAAAGCACACCAGCCACCGCTCAAAACATTACTGGAAGTTCTGACGACAAACTTTGCATTGAAAGCTCTCGAATCCGAGAATCAATTCCAGTGACTTCCATTTCCATTAGTGATCCTGTTGTCTCCTCCCAAGTACTTCAGTGTCCCACTGACAGGTCTACCCCAGAAGATAAGTGTCCAGTTCAGATGCCTGACTCCAGGCATGAATGTAAGTGAAAAACCATCTATTCCTGTCCATGATTAAAACAGGTGTAACAAAAATCTGATTGGCTGTTTCGCTAGGTGAAAATGTCCTCACTGGAAGCCTGCCTAAGGTTTCACCGGCTTGAGTTCACCAGGCCCTAGGCCCTCGTGATAACCATGAAACTAAGGCGTTATATGCTATGGACGGCTTAGTTCCCTTGTCGCTGTAACCATTTTATCTGACTTCACCCCAACAACTGGAAACATAGTCCCACATGACGTTCCAATCGATGATTTCTTGGAAATTACTCCAATACTAAGTTCAGTTGAATCTCTCTTCGTCGGTGCTCCTGTTTCCAGGGATACCCCCGCCCAAACTGCACGGAAAGAGTGCCCCGTTTGCAAAGTTTACTATTCAACTGCGTCAAACATGAAACGCCATATGCGACGTTTTCATAACGACTACCAGCCTGAAAC
>JAAXOA010001750.1:0-14974 GCA_036561885.1 Salina celebensis
AAACGTATCTTTGAAGAAACTTTTATATAGAGAAAGTCAGAAACTTGAAGTACATCATGCGTACACAGTGTAGGCACTTGATAATTTATCATATTCTCTAGAACCTGACCAACAGAAGGAAACTTTTTCCTGAAAGCAGATTGACCCCTGTTCCAAGACTCATCTCACATTCAGGTCATATTTAGTTTCTTCTATGAATATCATTTGCGGAGAAAAATGCGTTGTATTTTCTGTTTGCTTTGTAATTTGTAGTTGTAGCAGGTTTACACGCAAATTTACAGCCTTTGGAACCAGTTGGATTACACTTGGAATCCAAAATCTGAAGCTTGAATATGTGTGCTTGTCTGAATAAAAAGGAACTTGTTTAGTTGTCAGGCCAAACAGGATGCCCCTGTCATCCGGCGTTTTGTGGCCATAACGGCTCCACTAAGGAGAAACAAAAAAGTTTCAGGTCAGTGTGTGTACTCTTTTCATTCCGGTGGACGAACCACCCGTGTAGCCTTGAATGCGACATTTTTTCTCTAGATATCCTGCTGGTTATATGTATAAAGAAAAAAGTTTGGCCGGTGAAAGTATGACAGCCATGATTAGATTAGTCGCATTCCCCCTAACTGTTTATGTTTAGTCTTACCAGGAAAAAGAAACCACTATAATAGTGTTCTTTTTATCAAAAGGTAAACTAGGGTGATGCTCATACCAACCTGTTTATTTTAGTCATCAACTAATCAGCCTTCGTTCTCGCTTTTCTAATTTTCATTAAAACTTTTTCTCGAGGAAGAAAAAGTCATCAACAATTTTCTAAGTTATCTTGTTATCAGATGACAACTTTGCCCAGAAATAGGTAGAGTTTTTAGATGTTTCATGGCCGAGATAATTTTGACTTTATTTTAAATATGAACCGGAGGTGGCTCTTGTAAACAGAACGATCTTTGACATCTTAAGATTTCTATGTTCATTCAAATAGACTGCAACCTGTATCTTTTTAAAATATTTTGTGTCCAACAAACCTGTCGACTCGTTGAAAACTTTCCTAAATAGATCCAGGTATTGCTCAAAATAAGTCCGTAATTGTGCCTTTCACACTAGATTGAAAAGGCGTAGGCGAAGTATACGGAAAAAACTCTATTTTTAAAAGAAGCCCTTGATATATATGAAAAGTACCAAAATATTTCGTACATATCTGTGTAGCTAGCTTGTTTATTGTGTTGGGTAAGACTCGCTTTAAGCTTTAAATGGGTTGACTCAAAATAATAATCTTGTATATTGTTGCTTACAGGAAACTTCACTCATTTCCATACACTCTAATGTATTTTATATAATGCTATTTTTCTACCCACCTTCCAAATGTGTTGTAGGAGGATATGTGTAAAACTTCATAAAGAAATGGCAACTTTGACAGATGGATTTAATATAAAAAATAATCTAATGTTGAAAGGAATGGCAGCAAAATAGCGGACGAGGCGAATATCGATTGAGAGAAAAGTTGTGTTTGGGTATTAAACAGAGTTCATCAAAAGACGTCTATGTGGTTTGAAGTCTGGTGAAAGCTGATTTTATTTTCTTTGATTAGAACCATGTCAGTAGGAAAATGTCAAAATGCGTGCTTCCGTTTTGGCTTTATGATTGACCTCAAAGAAGAAAATACGAGAAATGTATAAGTAAGCTTTTGATTTTTTGTTTCCGCCATCTGCTACGGATCTTTATTTTTGTTATCCTGAAAAGGAGTGTTGACAAGTTCTCGCAAATAAGAATTTTAAAAAGATGTTTTTTTCACATGTAAAAAAGCTGTGACTGACTGGAAGACGAATGAAAGGTTAAGCTTGAAACTGTGATCTTTGAAGCATTTTTCTCCTCAGACTACGGGCATGGTGACTGGAGTCATGGAAAATACATGAGAGGGGAATATGGTAAACAAGACATTTTAAATGATTTGATTAGTGAACGAAATTTGTTACTTTGACAGAAGCTTATCTTATCTGTTCCAGAATCTTACGGGTTTGACGCTGACGAAGTGCGTAATTATATATAAAAAAAGTTGTAAAAACAAAAAAATCTCGTGATAATGGAACACACACTATAATATGTATTCCAGAAGCATGCTTTACGTTCCCTTCAAAACGTATAAATCAAGTTAATCCATATTTTTTTTATGCTAAAACTTAGAATATACACATGTATGGAAAAAATAAAATTAATTGGGCCACGTGCTGCTGGTTCATGGTTGGTAACATTGTTTCAAGTATAACTGCTATAGGTACATATTGAAGTTTGTAGCTCTAGGAGCTTTAGAGACTCACTCACATTTAATTTTCATCGTTTTCCTGGCAACGGTTGGTTTTTTAGATACCCATGGATTTTCAGCTTTGCAGATAATAATGATTCCGTCATCGCCTACTTCAGGCTTGTAGAGGATTGAGGTTATCGTCATATTGTCAGCCATTGATTTCTGAAAAGTATAAAACGGAAACAGACTTTTTTATATGAAACAACAGCTAAAAACCTTCTAACAAATTGCCAAACAAGCTTTTATAATCTGCTCGATTTTTTTATGGTTTATCTTTAGTTTCAAATACCAATCTGGTGCGTAAACAAACAACCTGAGCGAGCGACTAATCACGATAAAAGGTTTAAGCCACAGTTTAATACAGTAAAGCGGGATAGAATTGCGTAAAAACGGCTAGGGATAGAAGTTTTTATCCTATCAATTGGCCAATGCACACTTCAATGTTCAATGGTTTGTTGAAGAGAAATTCGTTGTTTTTTCCAGCTTGTCTGATTTCCGGAGATGCTGTAGCTATAGGTATGCTTGTATGGTACTGAGTGAAAGCTCAAGTGCGGTGGCTATACTTGCATAAACCCCACTTACGTTATTTTAAAAATACAAATGAAAATTGGTTGCAAATCATTACTAACGTTAAAAAATAGCTGTCGACTTTTAGTGTAGAAGACTTGCGACTTGGTTTTGAAATGCGATGAGATTCACCCTTGCATTTACTACTCGAACATAACCTTTCATTTTTATTTTGACCTGGAAATAGATGTTTTTTCTTGAAATGCCAGATTCCCTACGAAGGAGATAATAAATTGTGATTATATTTTCGTGAGAATGATACAAGGAACAAGTTCAGATGGAAACAAAAACACGATTGGGAGAAATAATGGAAGAAACAAAAAGGTGAAATATGATATTGTTTCTGTCAATACCGAATGGCTGTTGAAACAGCTAATGGGTTGAGCATAAAAAATACACCAATATTGCTTTTTCAATAATAAGCTTCCAGGGAAATGCTTCCCTTCAAAATATTCCATGAAAACTAAGTCGTTTTTCCTTAGGTATCTAAATAAACTTGTTATGTCATCCCTCACAGGTCGATGTTGCTTGTTGAATTTTATTAAAAGCACGATGACAGGTATAATGAGACTTATGGGAATATCGGTATGAAAAAAGTTTTAAAAATAGTAGTCTATGCCATGCCATGCAATATAAAATATTTTGTTAACCTCGGTGTCTGACAACGAACAGATTCTTAAAATTATTTCATGAAAAATAAGTTTGAAAAATATTACCATTTGTGATCGATACGCGATTCGTTTAACATTTTTCCAGAACTCCACTTTTACTGTTGGATACGCACCCATGGTTTTACAAGTTATGCTATATTCTGATCCAGCAATCATCGGTGATGGAATTTCCAGCTCTACTGTAGTTACGCCAACTATTAAGGGAAAATGTTAATGTTGAGAAAGTAGAAAGTGAATCCTGAGAGAAAAGTCATAGATTGATTGCTACTAACGGTATATCTCCAGATGAACTTTGTGCGAAAGTGCTTGTGTCTCGTTATTATTGTTTGCCTGGCAGCTGTAAATGTCGTGAGTGTGATTTCTGCCAAGATTGTTAATTGTCATTTCATTTATGGCGTACTCTGTTCCAGATAAAATGTACGAGGTGTCGACCATATCGCCGTTTTTGTACCATCGGACTTCAGGTAACGGTTTTCCTGCAAGAGAACAAAAGCAAAACAACAAGCTCGCTTTAGTAAGAAATTGAGGCTGAGGCCATCTATGTTTAGGGATTAGAACCGAACAAAAGCCGTACAAGAACTTGAGTAGAAAATGAAATCGAAAATGTTATGAGAAACCAATGTAGAAAGTAAATTGACATTTAATTTGTATTTGTAATTTAAGTAAAATGCAATAAGTTTCCCGAATATTGTATTACGAAAGTAGACAAATTATATCTTTGTGCGAAATTTATGCAAACAGTTATCAGATATGAATATTAAAGAGAAACCCCATTCCATTTTTGCTTATATTATGTAGCATTCCAATCAAACATTGGCTTCATCTTTGTCCCAATTAAGTATCGAGATTTCGTACAAGTTCTTTGAATTTGTCGCAACTTTTTTCTTTCATTTGGTATATTTCGGCAATATCAGATAAAACGAAGTAAAAACTTTTTGGCCATATTCCAGCTATACCGTATAAACAGTTTTTAATGTTTTCATTATGCATAAGCACAACATGTTGTATGAAATTATATACCATATACGCAATCTGGAAATATTAATGAATTGGTTTAAAATTTCAACTTTTTGTGCACGAAACCCTATATGACAAATGAGCTTTTCTTTTTCTACTTAGTTATATCAGGAGGATTGCAAGCAATGTCCAATCTCAATCTTATATTTGTATATGAATTCATTCATTCATTCAGTTAATACGTAATAAAAAATTTTATATCGAATTTCGGTTCTTTTTCTCAAATATTTTAACTACCTCCATATGCACTGCACACCAGTGTCACATTTTGTCCTTCTGAATAAGGACCCATATGGGTTACACTAGGATCGGAATGTTTGTTGCTTCCAGACATGTTCATTTGCTGATCTGATATAGGTCGGGATGGGGACGTATCCCTTACTTCCAGGCGGGTTGGCGGTTCTAAAAATAAAAGTAGTACTAAGTGAATTTCATACTTCATCAATCTGTTTCACGCAATATCGTAAAATAAATCATTACGGTAACTAAAAATCTACGAGGTGAGAGCTTGTACAAACGCATCAAAATACTTGCAGAAATAATAATTTTCAATGCATCCAAACGCTCCTCAATTTTGAATTTAGTAACCCGAATGCATAAACTGAACTTTTTCCATAACAACGTAAACCATTACTATCCATAAGTACTTGGTTCTAAAACGAGAAGAAAGAACTGCTAATTCAAGATAGATAACTGTTCTTGTTTCTTTGTGCAGTTCTTCCATTGAAAAATGTTTACTAACAAAAGATGACTCTTTTCGAAATGAGAAGTAGATCTTCAGTCGCAAAAAATTTAAAGTATCTATTATGATTTATGTAAGCCGTAACCGTAAAACGGATACGTATGGAATGCCAACTTACATCACGGTCGATTAAATTTTCGCAAGACTAAATGGCTTCCGAGAATTATCTGCAGCTTGCGGTTAATCTCATAATCTGAAAGAAATCTGCATGGTACTCAAAGTTATTTTTACTCAACAGTCGAACGCATCTGTCATATTAACAAAAATGTGAAAACGCTTAAAATGATATTATGCATAGCATATATGCTATAGCTGATAAATGTGTGCATGGTTTAACATTTCAATTTGAAAGTAGATACACAATAATTAAATGATTCAAAAGCGTGACCGATAACTCTTTTCTTCTAATATAAACCCGAATCCGGTACAGTGTTGGTCATATGTTGTATGTAAGTAAAATAATATAAGTTGATAGTCCGTGTAGTTTCGTTCGCAAATCATATCATCATATCTCATGTTTCCTTATCAAATTCTCAGGTTATGTTTCTAATACGACATAAAAACGCTAATGACTACAAGTTCACGTTACATTCAGTGTATTTAAAATCTCTCTCGTTTTGACACTGTGCTGCCAAAGTCATTGTACACAAAAATTCTCTCACATTCGTCTATTTCGTTTCTACACTGTGTACGCACAGGATAAAAATAGCAGAGCTAGAGCTTAAGTGTACAATTAGTTCACGTCCAAGTTAATAGTCACAAGCAATTGGCACCCTCTGATATTACAAATTTATCATTCATAATCCCAGTCAGCCGAGATCATGTTTGAATATGCATGAGCACTACACACTAAAAAATGATGCATTGAAGAAAGCCTACAGTTTAATGTATAGGCGATGGTCTTACTATTTCATCAAGCTCATTTGTTTTATGACTGTTGGCTTGTAACGTGTCGAAGCGGAGATTGTCATTTGTTCGAAGCGGTTCATTATCGTAAATTCCGCTAAAAATGAAGGCTTGCAAAGTTGTATTAAATTAAAACATGAATTTTCAAATAAAACTTGGAGTAGAATTTTTAGAATAAGGAGGCTGGGTTTTATTAAGGTTAAAAGCGATTTAATTAAAAATTGAAAAAGGCAGTTTGTTAACATTTTATGTTGTTTGTGTTTGTATAAATCGCATCATTAGTTAGCTGAGATTATCTCACCGATAATTTTGAGGCGTGTCACTGAATTGGATGTGGGTGAATTACGATAATCCACTCTGCAGCGATACAGTCCACCGTCTTTTGGCTTGAGCTCTTGGATCATTAGCGCCGGATAACGACGGTTGTTTGGCCACACACGAAAGTACAGCCGAAGTCCCCACTCATCTTTCAACGTCAAGTGTCTCGGCTCTACATTCTCGTTTCTTGCGTCGTAGCTGCGGCAACAAGAAAACAAATACGGTTATAAATTTCCCATCACAATATTTGTGAACAGTTCCACAACATCATCAATTATGACAAATTTCAAAACACTTTCGCTGCTTCTTATAAACAAACACGGTCAAAATGTTGTGCTCTGATGCATAATGTATATGTAATAGTTTCGCGTAAAAATGATCTGTTGCTTTATCTAGCAATCCCTACGAGGACAATAAATCCAATAGTCTTTCCTCCAAAAAAACGTTACACTGGCTTCAATAGAAACGAAAACAAAGTGTAACCATAAAGTACGGTGTTCCCTGTTCAGCGTTAGCGTAATATCCATGATCCCCACAATTCGTTTCATGGTAGGGATAATCTGCCTTTCTAGTGACTTTCTGGTATCTATCTATTATCTATAGTGGTAATCCTACAATTTGGATCAATTTAATGTGTTTGTTCCCTTTTAAACACTGTAACCTCAAAGAGAGATAAAGTGTTCAATAGAATAGACCAGTTTATAATATAATGGGAACATTTTAAATTGTGATTTTTGCATATATTATACATAATATCATTGCACTCGCGCTCAAACTAGTTTGCAATCCAAGTAAAAGAGCATTGGTTGAAGTTTTAATTGATTACTTTCTAATCATTTCCCACCTCTAGGCGTATGGTGACCATCCTTATCCGAAAAACAAGAAAAGACGCACATAATACTTGCCAGTTTATACAATAAATCACTCTTTGCAAATTCCGAAATAACCTTTTTCAGAGGAACAATAAATTGGAAAACAAGACAAAGGTTTGCGTACATTATAATGGAAAAGAGCAGTAAGTTGTGTATCTATTGGATCTTTCGACAAAAATCAATTTAGGGCTTCAAACAATTCGTTTGTCACATCGCCATTCACTGCGGCATAATGTTTCTACCTCCAAACTCCGTTACATTGGTTACAGAAAGCGATGGGTTAGGTTAGGTATGTAAATCATCTTCTTACCTGTAAATTGGGGCTCCAGAGGACCCTTTGTACCACAAAATCATAACAACCTCATCAAAAGATGTGACAGGACAAGGAATCTGTCCAACAGACCCAGAAACGCTGACTACTTCTTTATCTGCAAAACCATTACACATTCATATCGTAATTCCGAATCCATAAGTTTCAAGGAACCCACCTCGGTCCATATAAGCATGATAAGTATAGCTGTTAACGATGTGGGTGATACTACAACCCATACACACTATTCTTTTCAGAACAAGTATAATTTAATTTTCGACCAAAACAATATGGTTTCTTACATTTGGCAGACACCGGTACGGAATCAGATACTTCTTTCGTAAAAGAGAATCCGACGAGTAGCATGACGGTTACACCAACAACATCCACTCTGCCCGAAGAACACCACCAAGACCACTGCCACCAGCCGAATAACCTTTTCCTCATCTTAATTAAATCAACTAATCAACACATCTCTTTGTTGTAGCCAAAAAGCCTAATTGATTTCACAGGGAAAGCACACCGAAAAAACTGAACATCATCACTTGACTGCCCACAAAGGAAAATTCCTTCACAGAAACTTGTTCTACCATCTTGTCTATTTCGGTTGTATTTGACGTATCCCTAACCACTTCATGGTCTTCTTCCTTTGTTCACAAGAGTCTTTGTCCAGCAAGCGTATAGGGGCTCCACGCGTGCAGCCAATTTGTTTCAAGATTCAATTTTGTTTTAAAAATAACTTTTTTTAGCTCTAAACTGCTACTTTAGTGTTTCCCAGAATCACAAATGACAGCCTTTTATTAGTGTATTTCCTTTGTCCACTGGATTACTTCAGGATTTCCATGAAATTTCTTCCACTTATCCACTTATGAAATTCTCTTACAAAATCCCTGCCCTCGTTCAAATGGCTGTGTACAAGTGTGACATTTTTTTGTTCAGAACTCTTTCTTGTTTAGAACCGTTGTAGAAAATTTCATTAAAAACTTGATCTGGGCACTTCTCCTAGCGAAAACGATTTTCAACTCGGTAATTTGCACACTTAATCACCATACAATTTTAGCTGGGAGGTCGCCAACTTTCTAGAATCAAACAAACACTGTAAGTTTTTAGCAAAACTACATGGCTTATTGTTCTCTTGACTAGAGATTTTCTACTGCAACCATTAATGTCACTATGCTCGTGTCTGTGTACTAACTAATTTCCATTCACGACTAAAATCTCAATTTTATAATATTCTGCTGAACAAGCCCTGGAAATTTTGTTCTCGTTTCAATGAGTCTACCCTGCACAATTCTTTCAATTTGAGATTTCTTCTCGAGGGTCTCTACGGGTCGCTCTCTTTTCAATTTGACATCCTTGAAGGGTTAAAACTGGCAACAAAAATCAATACTTTTTAAGAATACCGAAGAGAAGATGCGCTCTATCCTTGTATACAATGCCTTTTACTAGACAAAGATTTTGAAACAGATTCTTTCCCCACTGGTCCTCCAATCACTACTGAACTCTGGCAAGACGACAGCCAAGTTTACTGGAATAAGATTTTTTTTTCTCTTCTGCTCGGAATGAGTGATGCATTCCGGTTGTTTTTCGAAGAGGGAAAAACAGAATATAACAAGAGTGTCGTTAGTTTTTTTGAACGTTTCAAAATACTCATTCTGAATGTGAAGAATGTGTGGGTATTTGGAGGATGAGCCGGTATATTGCTGTATAAAAATAGTACTTCTCTCACAGGGGACGTTTTATTGACGTGGTAAACACAACTTTTTCATATAACTTTACTAACAGGATATAAATAAAATAAGTCTATATATTTTTTGAACAAGCGATAATGGGAAATGACTGGGTAGAGTTCCTAAATGAACGTCAGGCGCTGGCTGCTGGAATTACGTGTGTGGTGCTTGTTTTGAGGAAAAAGAAAGTGAAACAAGAACAGTTAGAGCAGTTAGTTAGCGAACGCTGATGGGAAAAAGAGGAGTAGCTTCAAGTTAAAAGAATAACCTAGATTTTAAGACGAAAACGGGGAAACATTACAAACAAAAGTTGGAATGAGAAGTGCTCTCTCATGTGCTTACTTATTCACAGTTTTACTTTCGTCTTTTCCGTCGTGGACAACAAAAAGTACACAGAAAACAAGACTTTTTCTTTTGTTTTTCCAAGAGCACAAACAAAAAAAAATCTTTTTTCTTGGGTCAGTTTTGGTTCAGTTAAAGTTTGAAAGTTTTGCTGTGTACTTTTGAGAGAAAGCAGTAGTGGCGAAGATGTAATAGTTGTTAGGCTTTAGGGAATGATGAGATGATGATTGCTTAAAAATTAATGTAGAAGGAGAATGAGAGGAAAAAGCAATGCATGAAATGAGTATATTTTTTATAAATGAACCGAACAAACTTGTACATTTTAAAGTGTGTAGGGATACATTTCAGCCAAACTTGAATGTAAGAGCCGCCCTTGCAAATAACAAACAAACTAAACTCTAACCTTAAAATTTTAGCTGGTATAAGACTTTGGTATATGGTATGCAGTTGTATGGGGACTCAGTTGAGTTTATAAGTCAGGAATATGGTCTCAGAGATAATCTTCTAAGTTTCAAACCGTTAGTAGTGTCGCGGTGACGAGTGAACTAGCACTAAAGAGAATCCTTTTGCTTACAATGTACACAAAAACACATAATACTATTTTGTTTTTAGATGAGTGGGATGAGTTTAAAAATATACACTTTTTGATATTTACCATGAAAACAGGATTTCTTCTGCGTTGAGCTTATGGTTTACTCCTATTCTCGGTATTTTTTTCCCTCCGAGGGTCTCCCTCAGAGAAGATCAGACACTTATGGGATTTAAGCTGCTATTACAAAACTGTGTAATTGGATGTAATGTTGTTTTTCTTCCACTTTCCTACAAAAAAATGCTACCCCAAAACATTCCATTGTTATTGACTGAGACAAGTGAATGAGCGTGAACATCCCGGAAAAATTCTCACAGGGAAATAACAACTAGTAACGAACTATATAAAAGCCTGGCTAATGGCAACTATAATATTTTGTTTTCTCTTTTCATATGTTCATTAGAAGAGAAAAAATGAATAACTGAAAGAGTGTCACGCATGGACACATTCAGAGACAGTATAAGTCTACCGAAAAATTAAAATGTTTTCAAAAGAAAAACTTATCCAGGCTTGGAGCAAACATTTTTTTGTACGTGCCTTTCCCACTATATTTTGTTTGAAAATGGAGAATCTCTCAGTGTTTTATGTTGTATATTATTTTGTCACAGGGATATTATCCAGAGAGGTATTTTGAAAATGACTGACGTATCCAAAGGGCTTTTGTGGGCGGAAAAAAAGTTTAGCTTAAAAATATTATGAAATGTTTCCAGGGAACTAAAAATCGTATGAAAATGTTCCAACGATGAACCCACTCACATACTACTTCCGTCTTAACACTAGTTCAACTGACTTTTGTTCCTGCAAAAACTGCGACATGATCACACAAAAAACATAATCGTAGATCTCTTTTCAGCCTTCGAGTAAATGTCTTCTTGAGTGATTCTGGGTATGTCAAAGAGCCAAAAGAATTTTCATCGAGATTGTACACGAAGCCGTGCAAAGACACTTTTTTCTTATGTGAAAAAAAACTATAAGCTTTGATATATATTTACCTATAAAATATTTTGTAGAACAAGTGTATCAGGAAAAGAAAGAGAAAAAATCAGTGTAATGGAATGTGTGCCTAGCTTTACACACATTTCTCTTTTCTTCTTCGTAAGAAAAACACAAAAGAAAAAAAAACTATCGCTTGACATAATATTATCACTTGAAGTTTATTTTTTTGGCATACTTGTTTTATTTATTAATCGGAATATGTGAAGGAAAAGTAACTGATCACTCAACTCGCTCGCTCTCTGGTCCCAATTTCTAGCTATCATTCAATAAATAAAAAAGAGTTTTTGCAACTTTTCAACGCGTAATGTAACAGCTTTATAACTTATGCAAAAACAATATCGAAAAGGTTTACTCGCACTACTTTCTCTGAGTTTGAATCTTTGAATTACGCTGGTGCTCTCGAAGTTGAGAACACAAAGCAGGTTTTGGCATGGATAGAAAAAAATAAAGTTTTCTTGTGATAGCCAAGAATGAAGAGGAAACACCGTAAAGGAAACTGTATAATCTAATAACGTTATTAAAGAACGTAAAAGAAACTTTACTCCTATACTAGTTGACTTATATGACTGCCTCGAGAATATTATCTCACTTGAAGTAGTTTGCCTTCAAATGAACCGTGCGTTTCCCAAGGGATTTTTATTTTTCTTACAGGAACAACACTCTCCCACTTGAAGAAGCTAAAATCATACAACCACCAGCAGAGAAATGCTTCTATTTTCTCGGTTGGATATCGTCCCAAACAAAATGTGCATAAGTTACGTAATATGGGAAGAATCAAAAGATATTTTATCAGTGATGGAAGCACAAGTGGCAACAAACTTGAGAAAACATTGTCAAGTCAACTAGTTGGAAATATGCGTAGTTGTAACCTATCGAGCATCTTTTTTTATACCAACTTGATCTTGAATGAGTTTCCGGTGGCACAGAAAAAAAGTTTAGTAGTAACATGTGGTAAATTTACTTTGCAGATGGAGAGGTACTCCAAACAATAATACATTTGATAAAACTATGCGTTTCATTGTTTTAGTTGTGACAAACGGAATAGATAAAGAGGAAATATATTATCTCGAATCTTTTTAAAGCGGATTAAATCTGTGAAAACTGTTTTGCTTTGGTTGTAGAGTAAACGAAAAATGCTTTCAGATAACCACTAAAGATAAGAAAAGACAGGCTTCCGCACGCCTCCATATATATACATTCAGTTTTATAAACCGTGCAAAAAATCGATGAAACTTTCAAAATCAAGAATCTTTGGTATTTCAATATAAAAGTCACACTCAAAAAGTACATAAATACATTTCTGTATGATTTAGTGGAAAACGTTACTTTTTTCGCAAAGTTAGAACAAAGTTATATATACTGAAACCCTCCTCATTATCGGTTGACATGAAGAATAACATACCACGGATCAAGAGATCTGTTAACTTTTTTCCCAAGTAAAAGTTGTTAGGTTGGAGAAAAAGTTGGTGAGTCAGTCGTTTTGCTATCACGTTACGAACAACATTGTTTGTTCATATTTGTGCAGTATAATGTTCGGTTTCATGTCACTTTGTTGGTTTCTTTGGCGATGATGATGTTGACGATATGGTGGTTGTTGTGGATGTCGTTCGTGCGTGTGGTTTTCTTGGTCGTGTCAGTCAGTTGATGACTTCCCTGCAGTTTTAGTTTGCTCTAAACTACTACTGGTAGCAATATAATATACTGGAGCTTTAAAATTTCTACATTCATCTATTAAAGTTTTTAAATCATCGTGTCGTGCTGGTGGAAACACACACACGCTGGGAAAAACGCAGATAATGATCGTTCCAAATAGATTTCGAAAATTTCAGCTGTAAAAAATCATTCAGAAAAGTTTGATAATCTGAATGTGAGTGGATTTCATAAGGGACACAGTGAAACTTTTTAAAAACGGGGACTCTCAGCAACACGTCTCGACTCTCATCCTACATTTTTGTTTGTATGATTCTGTATGAAATGTACTAGAGCAGTGTATGTTTTGCAGACATCCTGTACTTGACTATAAAGTCGTTTTAACCCATGTCAAACATTCTGTGATTTCCTCGTCTTTGCATTACATACGTGAAAAATGCCAGCGAAGCTTATCAAATGCCTTTCCTAATAACAAGGCGAACCGAATTACATAAACAATCTCTAGGTTTTCTTGTATCTTTCTTCAAAGCAGCCTTTTGGTAAATGAATGAGTCATGTTATTCCTTCGCTTGACTTGAGATTTTCATAGCCGTCAGTCACCCACACACACATACGCCACCATTCTCTGACTGTGACTTTTCATGGGATGTTTGTTTAAAACAACGAGATTGATATCAGCACCAGCAACATCGGAGCCAGTAGCGATTGGATTTCATTCCATGAATTCCTCTGGAAAATATGCATATGCAATAAAAAAGGCATGTACCTGCGCGTCTTATTCTCAAGAGACAATTTCAGAGTTCTCATTACAGTTTGAAAGATGTCGTTATAAATCCTACTTAAAATGTAATATGGACATATTTTTCTTCCATCCTGTTTCCCAAGTATATTTTGACTTTTGTTTGAAGACTCTGCAAAACTGGCTAAGATGACATGTGTGAAAAATATTTGAAGAAATATGTATGAAATACGATGCAGTCAAAGACAAATATCCAAAGCGATTAGAATAGCGCAGTTGGTAGCTAAAAATGACATTCCATCCGTTAAACTCGACATGACAACAAGCCTGCATGAGTTTTGAAAAAATGATATACACTGATTATATAGCGGGGGTGGCGAAGCTTCCAAGATAAATGACAGCATTCTTCTTATTTAAAGAGTCTATCCTCGCAGCAAAGTATGGATTGCATTTCTGAGTTTATGCCTATAATAAGTAGTTAGGGCTTTTAGATCGTTAAAAAGAGTAAATAAAGTTTCTTCTTGAAAATACTTCACTGCATTCCATGCACAGAGCTTAAAAAATGGGAAAACAAAAAGATTAAAAGTTCAAACACTGAAGGAACGAAGAATATTTGTCCTGGAAAATGAATTGAAACCCTCTCCAACTATAATATTGTATAGATGTCTACTTGAAAGTATGAAGTACTTAAAAAACTGGAGAACCTCTTGTGGTGGGAAATTAACGGCAATTACTTACGACAGTTTTATGCATTTTCTGTGAGAAAATTACCGTGTAAAGCTCGTTATAGTAAGAAATATGAGATGTACGTTGCATTAAAAGCTTGCACTTTTTTACGATCAATTTTATTGCTCTGCGTTGGAAATCTGGTTGATTCTCCTCGGGAATACTCCAAATGCTACTAGAATTTTTATGAAGATTCGGTTTTAAATCCGTATTTGCTTACCCAAAACGACTGTTCGCCAAGTAAGTGTGTTCTGAGCCAGCGTCAAACACTGCATTACAATTACCAATTCCAAATTCGGAAGTTCTGGTTAAGAATCCGTGAATCGTTTGAGCATTTTCATAATGTCAAATGTCGATTGTCCCATACTTCCAAAATAGGCATACATCCGATTTCGCCTCTCGCAGGTTTGTTTCTGGAAATTAAATCAGCTCAATTGAAGAATCTTACTAATTGATGCCACCAATATGCAATATTTAAGTTGTATCACAAAATACGGTTTTTGGGATACGATTTT
>JAAXOA010001751.1:0-14973 GCA_036561885.1 Salina celebensis
TTACGTCAACAGACAGAAATAACTAAGTCTTAATACCGATTAATTACCTATCGATGTTCCTTTCTAATTTCTAATTATATCTAAACAAAAGACTACAAATCAGAGAGAAGATCCGGTGGCCGTAAATCATTCACCTTAAAATGTATTCTGTTCTTTTCACACATGTATCACTTTTATTGCAACAAAAATATGGTAGGTAACGCTTCCTTCCTCTAAACGCAGAACCTCTTATTGCTTTTTAAGCACAAAATTGACTGCTAGCTTTGATATGAGTCAAGCTGTTAATTGTCTTTCCTCAGTCATACACATATTAATGTTAAACACAAAAGCAAAGCGTTTACGATTTTCATTTCTACTCTGTGCAGTGATAAGAGTCAAGAGTGGGTGTCAATAATTCATAAAAAGCATCACAGATATTGAATGGCAGCGGTATTCAATCGTGTGCAACTCCTGCTGTCGGCTGTCCTGTTCTGGCCAAGAACACTTTCTTGCATTGAATGTTTATTGCTTTGTTCGTATAGTTCTTTCACAAAGCCAGAAGTTATGAAAGTTCATATAGCAACTTGCCTGAGAGAGTCATCAAATTCCCGAGTTTATTGGCAATTTACCTCATCACCTGTTCATGTACATACATAATGTAATACATATATATCAGCAGAAATAACTGTGTGCTATTGGATGAAATGTTATCATAAATTAAATATAAAAACTTCGATTTGTTTGATGACTTATTTCCTTTAATAACAAACAAGTCGACAAGTAAATCATTCATATGGTTATGGTATGTTGGATAGTGGGTAAATAACGGTCGTTATAAGTGGTGAATTGAGAAAAAAACGCATACTATATAATAATAAGGAACCACTAACAAACTAGTATGCGTTCTTGCCTCCAAAAACCTCAATTTTTGTTTTAGTAGGCAACGGCAAATTTATTGCACATACATTCCCGTAGCCATAGCTTTTCTGAAAGCCTTGAAAACTTCCAGATACATCACAACTGACAACAGGCTAAATTGTTTTGGTCACAATATCGTGTTAACAATTAGTTGAAATATTTACGAATGCAGTACAACGTACAAATGTATGTAAATCAAAAACATGGAAGAAACGAAAAGAAGTATTATTTAATGGGTCAGGTTTTTAGTGGGCAATTTTTTTAAAACTCTAGTCTGAGGAGAACATTTAACGCAATGGTGCGAGGTGCGAACCATACTTGTTAAACTTCCATATATACAACACAATCAAAAAGGCTTAAGCAATAGTTGGAAGTAAAGATTTTTTACTCTGATCGTGTAGTGCAAGCTCCAAAAAAACCAAAGGTCAACGAATAACCTTTAGATTTTTAATACAGGAAAAGGGACACAAAATGACCAGACGCGAGTGGTTTCGCATATTTAGTCACACACAATCCATAGTATTTAGCACGTAACTCTCCTTGTTATACATATTATTAGTTATGATTCTCCGTTCTTCTTCAATTCGTATTTAAAAGCAGTTTGTGGTATAAATCACTTTGTTATGTATTATATCATTTCACCATATTATTTTGAGTTTGACTGATAGTTCTACATACACACGTAGAATTGCCATAGCGAGATAATCATTTGCTACCTTGATGTAGCTATTACATTTTACATATTACAATTTAGTTTTGATAAAATCATCGCTTGTACGATATTGAACAACTAAGCGTTTGCAAACCTTTAACCCTTTGAGTAACCAACCATGTATCTTCGTAACAAAAACAATCTTTCTGTCATTGTAAAACATTTACGTAAAATTACGCGTATAATATGTAGGTTGTAGGTATTGACAACAAAATTACGTTTTTGCGTTAATTGTCCGGTATTAATTTTGCCTCTTTGAATCCATAGATAGATACACATGTGTTAAAGATAATTACAATGATTAAAACGCTTTGTATTTTCATTTGTATTTTCATGTCTTCCATAAATATTTTCCTGTGTTGTTTTAAGACAAATATGTAATGCGTAGAACAAAGCGTATGCG
Organism: Salina celebensis; assembly: GCA_036561885.1. NCBI lineage: Eukaryota > Metazoa > Arthropoda > Collembola > Entomobryomorpha > Paronellidae > Salina > Salina celebensis. The sequence continues at coordinate 2,013 of JAAXOA010001751.1, forward strand.
TAAATATGGTTCCATGGTGGTTTCGTGGTTTTTTCGTTGTTTACAATTTACATTACATGCAAATACAACAGTACGCAAGTTGAAGCGATGCTGATGAACTCAACGACATGTTTCCATAGTTGGGTCAGGAACTAGTTCCTTAATCACTTGGCATAAAATGATCTCAAATAAACTTCAAAAAAACCATTTTCCAGATATTTTGTAAACAACAGAAATGAATACAAATCAGGTCCAGGCGAAATTGAAAATTTTCTTGATATCCGTCCGACATGATTTAAACATTGATGAATCTTATCTGAATGTGCTTCATTAGTTCAAAACCTTGCTTCATATTATAGTGCATTGATTAAAAAACATTGGCTGTCAATATTTCATAATCATTTCTAATATCACTTCTATTCGTTTCCCCTACCGGTAAATTGTACGTGTAACAATATTCTAACTTTGTTTCGCAGATACGTGAAATCCTCTGAAGAGTACGCGGTATTACTGGGAACCCCTAATGGATTGGGCAACTCACCTTTGAACAAAGCCACCATACGTCGCAAATTCGCGATCCTTCTTTATTTCATCACACATTTCTCTAAATAATGGATCTTTATGTACATTATATACGGTACATGCATGCGGATGATCACTGACTACTGATTTGAATTTTTTGTGCTCAACACTGCACTGTGACTATATGTACATAGTATAGTTGTTATCATCTCTTGTCTTACTCATCGTCATCGTGATATCGTGAAAACCTTATGGTAGACACAAGCATGAAAACATTATTCTAGTACCTTGCAAACACACATACCTACTAACAAGTGAAAAACAACATAACTTGTGAATCATTCTCGAAACGAAATTGCAATAACTGTGAACCTCGAGACTTTTAAGCAAAGTTACTATCTACCTCACCAAATATAAAATTTTAGTGTTATTACTCAAAAACAAGTTGTCGGCAAGCGCCTAAAAGAAAAGATTTACCATACATACATTTTTCATTGTTGGAAATTAGCTAGTCTTATTTCCATTTTTCGTTTCTGTGCTCTACGTTGTATGCTCGTACTGTTTTGCGAAAAATAAGCAAGAAAAACCTCTCTAGTCAGCTCTGACAATAAAACGAGTACTACACCACAAAAAACGTGCGTATATCTCACTCGTGCCTGGGTTTTTCAAGCACCAAGTGAACATCATAGACCGAGTATCATCATCGTTCCTCAATCTGTCAGTATCGCTATCTACCTGTGTGTATTGTTATATAAAAAATTGTGTTATTTCATTACTGCAAACTCTTAACTGACAGTCTTATGACTATAGTTGAGCCTGTGTTTTTGGATTCGTCTACCTATGCGCAAAAACACACACACCTAAAGATAGGCACTCAGATCAAAGTTTCTTTTCATTGAAATAAAAGTTTTTGTTCTACTGCATTCATCTACTTGTACACGAGGATGATCTGATTTTTATAGTGCTGCAGAGCAATAAGAGAGTGAGTGGTGTTGCTCCTCAGTCTTTCAGTTGCATTTTGCCTTGTCAGTGGTGATGGTGGTCTTGTGCAACAGTCCGTAAGCAGTGCGTCTATATCACCACAATAAAAGTCCTTTTTGGCTGTGCTGTGTTTTTGCACGAACTATGAAAATACCTGTATGTGTGAATAAGGATCTTAGCCATGAAAAAGCCTTTCATACATGAACATAATTGACGTTTAGTTACTCGTCAACAGAGAACACATCCTATGCGTATCTGTTACCTTATTACGATTACACGCTCTGAGAAATCCAACTGATATTTCAACACACGAGTGCTAAAGCCGCTCACGTTACGAACACAACGGGGATATTAGAAGAAACTTTTGTGAGGATAGTGATATGTTGTAAACTAATTTAACTGTTGATGCGGTGATTTCACTATTTTCAGTCAACCTTGGCATTTATTGTTCCTCATACTAGTTGTACTTTAAAATCAAACCAATACTGTTCACGATTTGGGCATTGCTTTGATTGAGACCTACAGAGTTTTTTGGTGTGCGTAAAATGGTTAATTAGGTGCTCATTTAATTGTCTATTCTCTTCTAATTAAGTTACTTCCTGAATTTAAGAGCAACCCTGTGAAGTGTTCATGTTTTGACATTAGACTGGACACCCAACTTCTGTTGCTGCTTTCCGAATCCCAAACAAAAGTAACGTAAAGTGTGTTTGTGTTGTGTGCACGATCGTAAATTTAAAACAATCGCAAAAATTATTATTGATAGGGGAGCCAGTTTGAAGAAAGGAATAAAAACGAGCAAGTTCAAGAATTTAGAGAACAGCCTGAGGCGGATAATTATTAATCAGGTGCCTACAAATAGCAGCCCAACTACATCGATAAGCGAAGGAGACGGATTAAGTGCGACAATATCGACTATATCACCCCCGTCGTTTTTCAATTCTACGTCAAGGAGCACATCTCCGATTCCAACATTTTCCTCGATATCACCTAGCAAAACGGCAATTGGAAGGGCTGCCACTGCTGCAGCCTCCTGTACTCATTGTACCTGCAGACATCATCACCACCACAAAGTAAGTTTCGGCTTGTGGATCACGTCACGTTTCCCAAGTTTGAATTTTAAGCTGTTATGTTCCATGAAAAGAAAAACATTTTTAGTATAGGTTATCCATTCATATAGTTTTTTTTAGCAAAGTACTCTAATTTAATTTGGAAAATAGCAGTATTTCTCAGTTCATTATTAGGTATAAGTTAGTCACATTGAAAATTGTTTAGATGCGATCAATCTTTCAGTTTACATAGGGAAAAATCTCGTTGCATAAAATAAATAGACTTTTATGAAAATCTTCATGAAGGCAACTTTATGTGAAAACCACAACCCAGTGTTTGGATTTATGCACAAATATCTGAAGAGCACAGGAGCAGTAGGAGCACACATGTCAATGTCAAAGCTGATAGAGTGGGTTTTTCGTAAAAATGCATACCAGATTCTGCTGGGTTTACTATGCACTTTGAATAGTTTATTTATAATCGATACAAGTATTTTTTCGTTTCATGATTATATCCTACTTAAGCAAGCGAGCATACTTCGTTCTACATGATGTAAAATCTCGACAGGCTTGTTTTAATTGATCTCATAACTAAGCGAATACATAACGTAACTGTTTATATGAAAAGTTGTGAATGTAGTTACTCAACACATGTCTTAAATTTAATACTAATGTTTCTGAAAACTGCAAGGTTATTCGGTTCGTCCGTCGATGAAGTAATTATATTATCAAGCCAAAGCAAAGTTTTATCTTGAGTACACGAAAAGCGTTGCAATGGGATAGCCGCATGTGGGTCTCATGAAATTTGATATTCTTAGGCTGAGCTAAACTAGACTAATTAGTTCTATAGGTGATGTTAATGTTGTTTACATAATTTTTTTGATAATGCTCTGACAATTTTTTTCTCCTTTTTTGTTCTTAACAGTACTTGTCTTATAGATTTCCACCCGGAATCTAACATTGCATAACGTCTACCTGACCTAAACTGGTGTTGTTGAACACAACCGTGTGAATGTTTGTTTTTTCTTGGAGATGCCCTTCTTAAAGCACATCCTCGTCAATCATTATCGCAGACACGAAACAAAAACTCTGAACCGCATATAGCGCATAGCGCATCCGTAACCGACTACAAGATTTAAAAAAAAACACTCACCTCTTTCAAACATAAAACATATTTTGACTGATTCAATCACATTTTTTTCTGGTGCTAACATTCCTCACGACTGAGATTCACTGCTCACTGATTTAAAAAAATAATCAAGAAAATCGCAGCCTTAGTAGTAGACATTATTTAAATTCCAACAGTCAAATAGAGTTTCCAACTGTAGATAACCTACTTTGAAGCCAGTCAATCGTATTCCTTAGCTGTGAATAGAGCTAATTTTAACGAGATCATTAACTTTGCCAGTTCCATTCGGGCTTGACCAGCCATCATTCAATCAAACTCTTCCGGTAGTTTACGCTGACAGGATAAAACAAATTAGTGCGACAACCTACGAGAAACATTTCAAAAGAGACTTTAGTGTGTTAGGAATACAGTCACGTTGTCGATTTCTTTGTTTTCGCAGTTTTCCTCTCGCTCGCTATACTCATAAATATTTGTTGCGAATAATAAGACTCTAATTACTGAAATAGTAACAAATACAAAACTAGTTCTACTTACCACAAGCTATTTTAATCCGACTACAAGCAATTTTCGCTATTGTACTAGTACTACTCGCTAACATATAATTTTTTGCCACGGGCTATTTAACAAAAGAATCGATTTTGAAACATCTTGACCAGCGACACAAAATAAAACGGTTCCAACAAGCGACCAAACTCTTCAGCATCACGAGTTAAAAAAACAGCAACGCAAAAAGCTTCAGTAGAATTGCCAAACATTCAGTTGCAAAAATAAAGTCTGCAACAAAAGCTCCATTTTTAGCTGAAAACATGAGCTCAAAACAACGCGAGTCTGACACAGTAAGTTTTTCTTTTTTTATTATTTACCCTTTTTTATATTATTTGTCATTTTTTGTACTAAAAAAGAAGTGCACTTTTTGTTTTGCCTTATTTGCTTTGGTAATTCTCATAAATTACATGTTGTCCGTGTCTTTTCTTCTATTTTCTCTTTACATGACTGTCTTTTCCTTGTCTGTCACGTCTCTCTCGGTCTTGTACTTTTTTTTTGTACTGACACATAATATACATTCTGAATTTGATTATTCCAAAGCGACGAGCAATCGTCATGAAATTATGGTTGTCATATTTTTGCTCAGTAACTTTCCTCAAATCAATTCTCTTTCAGTTTTGTACTAAAAAAGATTTCTCTATAATAAACACTTACAAAATAATAATGTTTTATTAATATGCGATTTGTTGAAAATCATGTAGCAAGTAATATGACGCGTGTGCCACTGAAATAAGAACTCAAAAGTATTTTTTTTCTTGAGAACTTCTTCACACGTATAATCCTCCTAGCAAACATCTGCAAACGATGCTATTTTTATTGATTGTGCGCTCTCTGCTGCCGTGTGTGCAGTGCTAAAAATCTCTTTTCTTCTCTAACGATCTATGGTATTTTGGCAAGCCATTTTTTGGAAAGCATGGTGTGATGTGTGATGATGATGATCATTATGAATGTGATGATGGTAGGCAATAACGATGCATCAAGCTTTTATCTTTTTGTTGTACTTTGCTAATACTTCCACTTTCTGCGAATAATAATCATAATGTATTAATATGTTAACCATTTCTTGCCTCTAATATTAACATTAGCGAGAAAAATCAACTCGGCTGGCTATTCGCTTGTTAGACTAGGCGCAATGACAAAATCACTTAGTTTGACTAGTAAAACTTGAGCGAAATACTGTATCCAGGATTCATACAGCAGTAAAAGCTTTTAATTTTATGTAGGGAAAGGGAAACGGACTATGCTTGAGGAGGGAGCATGGATGGCAAAGATCCTGTTGGGCAGATTGGATACAGAATAGATTCGTTAGGACGGGAAAAATTCTATGGACGATGATTATCGTCATGCTTTCACAGCAGAATGATTTTTGATTTTAGGGTGCTCAATGAATTATGACTTGTGACGGTTATTATCTAAACAAAGTATAACAGCGTGAAATTTGTTTGCCAAACAGCTACTACCAGGATGAAAGTAGAAACGCACATTCATCATATTTATCACATACATCATTTTCTTCATTATAATTATGATTGGTGGAAGTTTGTTGGGAATAAACACAAACGAAAAAAAACATGCCACACAAGAAAAAAATTACGACGGAAGTATGTAGTAACGAAGTAAGGAATAAAGCGAAAATGCAGGACGCAGAATAATATGAGATGTTTAGTTAGAACAGTCGTTTGCTTAAGCTGCAGCATCATTGGTATTCAGCTCAAATGTGATGATAATGATGATGGCGATTATGAGAGTAAGAGGTATGCCAAATTTTGCGGAGAAGTAAATAGTGTATGCATTAGATCAATGAATTCTTCATGAAAAATGTAGACATGTTTAATACCCTGTGTTACAGTGTAATGCATTATTCTCGAAAAGTTTAAGTGCAAAAGTGCAGGCGGTTTGTGAATGAGTAAGAGTACACTGGGTAGCACTTCGGTATATCGACTAGTTTGGGGGTGGATGAAAAAAAAAGAAGAAATGTTGCATTTTTGGCGAAAGAAAGGATACAACAATCCAAGCTGAAGGTGAAAAAAAGGAAAGAAGGGAACTAAACGAAACGCGTATAGGTAGGGACTGTGTTTTTTATTAGTTTGGCTTTGTTGTTGATAGAAAGTGAAGCAAAAATTGGCAATCCAGAGCAGGTAAATATGCCAAAAATTCAAAATCAATTAAGGAAATGAATGGGGGCAATAGCAGAACATGGAGGTTTTACTGGTTCTACTTGTGCTCCAGTAGGAACTGTGTGGGGAAAGTTGTCATTGAGAATGAAAAGGTAAACCAGTCGAGGAATACTAATGAAAGAGCCAAGAGGCGAACTAGGTTGAATATTATTTTTGTTTCCAGAATTAGATGAAATTAGACATATCTGTCCTTTTCACTTGAAATCTCCTGTGCTTTCTCATTTTACAGCTTGTGAATTTATGTGAGGAGAACAGTAAATGTTCTGTTGGTGACACGTTCCACTCGCATAAACATAAACGAGCCGAGAAATGGAATAGAAAAAGAACTTTCACTCAAAGTGGCAGTTATCATAAAATGGATTTTGAAGGCAATTCTGTAACTTTTTGAGAGACGGTAGTGGCACTCGTGCGATCTTCACTTTTTTTGTAAAAAAGGAAACAATTGCATCTCAGCAATTTGCTTGTTTCTTCATTGTTTTTGTAGACTGTGGTGAAAGTTTCAACATTTTTGTATAAGGGCAGGTGTATCGCTGCCATAGCTACTTTCTTTTCCGTATAAAATTTCATTAAAAAACAACATCACAAGCTGAACTAATATCGCTTGCCACATTCAACCATAAAAAGGACCTGAAGCTGTCTCCCTTCTTATTTTCGTCGTTGTACGCTATAGTTGCCCTGCTGGATTTCTTTTATCGCCGCTACTCTTCCCTTGTAACTATACTCTTCAGCTTTATGTACTTTAAAATTTATTGTATTTGGTATTTATATAATGTACATATTACGTATTTCTTGGCAGTACTTCTTTCTGTTATTAAAAATATCTGCAGAATGGCTGAGGTTATGACTAGATCGTGGGGTGCAGCTGTACAAAATCTTGATTCACTTTCATTAAAAATAGCATTGGAGGTGTGTGTTTGCTGAGTTGTTGTTCGCTGAGCACAAAAATATATTAAAAAACTGAGTTACTACGTATGAAACTTTACTTTGTATCTTGTGAATTTATCTCTCTATGCAATATACTCAATTCTTCTTCTCAACTTTTTCAAAAAACCTCTTCTATCTTTCTCGTTAGCTCTTTTATCAACATTCTTTTATCTTATCATTTTTCGGTCATGTTACACAAAACAGTGGTGGCTTATGCACCCGAAAAAAGGATTTCTTTTTGACATTTGTGTTTGCTCTAAAACTTAAATAGGAAGGTAGCTGTGAAAGTTCCGATACTGGAGGGACGGGGCCCGTGGTTGTGGCGCCCGCTCCCACGCCACCTCAACCCCCTCCGCGGGGTAGAGGAAAGAAACGAACAAGAAGGTCTGACTGGGAGATTCTTGAAGGACTTAAGGAGGGACAGACTTATGATCGGGTTCCCAAAAAGTTTGAAGGGTGAGCTACTCACATTTTTATTTCTTTGTAAGTACTTGAGTTGAATTGGAAGTTTAGAATCTTTATTTGATGAAATTGCCTGTTTTTTATTTCAGATTTGTACTAAAACGAAGAAAATGGCCATTGAAGGGTTACCACAAGGTAAAACACATTAAAAATATAACAACATCAATCCATTTTTTATCATACTTGATCCTTTACAAGTGATGTGTTCACACGCTGTAGCCAAATGCTATTAATATTTATAATGTTGTAAAGTAACCTCAACAAGTCATGAAAAATTTAAGCTGTGCTTGTCGATTTCATCTTTTCTGTTTTTACTTTAATTTACAGAGATACTTCATCCTAGAAAAAGGGGTGATTGTGTACGGGAAAAGTGGTTGGGACCTGGCTCGAGGAAAGGTTCACGGTACTCTTGACGCAGGACTTTCAGTTATAACCACAAAAAGCCGAGATGGTAGGATTGATATTGATGCGGAGGATTGCATCTATCACTTGAAGGTAAAACTTTCATTAAATGCCAAATGCTCAACCCATAATTTGCAATATATATTTGTACTTCCTTTTCTATGAAAGAAGTCGTAATATATTTCCTGTCAGTGTTGCGTCATTCGAGGGAAAAACGCGCTTTAATGCGTTCTTGCAATAGTATGACTAACAAAAGCGAAAACAGCAAAGAGCAAAGAAGCCGCGAATAAAAAAACAGAACAATAAAAATGGGCTTAACGGGTTCCCTTTTCTTTTCCCACAGATCAAACCTAAAGAGGTTTATATGGAATGGCTGGAGCAGCTCAAACAGCACAGACTATACCGGCAGCACATTCTTTCGTTTAAAGAAATTTCCTCTCCAACGGAGGAGCTCCCCTCCCCTGTGTCTCCAAACCGTAGCGAAAAAGATGTTGACAAAGAGCTAAGCCTTGTTGAGAAAGATCTTTCTCACCTTCAAGGGATCCTCGATTCCATACATGCAGTCCAAAGCAAGAAAGAAGATGACAATAAACTCCGTGATTTCGTTGTGCTTGCAAAGGAAGGTCAGTACTTTAAAACAAAAAAAAAACTATATGAATACATATGCAATATAGAATCTGTCATATCAAAAGATAAATGGTATTTTTTATTTGCCAAAATCGCAAAACTCTGCTCATGGCAGACCATTCATTATGCAAGTACCCAATTTTTTTCCTCTGTTGAAAATATTGAGAAGGAAGAGTTGCATAATAGATTTGAAGGTTATTTCAATGCAGTTCACATGGTTGTTCATTTTTATGTAATCCTCCTCACGAATTGTGTTTTTCAGTTGTTGTCAGTTTGCACCATGTACGCGGAATGCTGCGAAATATGGGCAACAACATTTCGGCCATAAACCTCGAGGGTGGCACTGGAACTCTTCGACATGCTCTAAATCAGGCATTGCAGCAGAATGCGGAATTGAAGTCACGACTAGCAAGAATTCATAGGGAAGCATCGCTTGAGCCTACCTTTACAGTTCTACCAAATAGTGATACGGTATGTACGGTACGACCACAAATTCCATCTCTTCAAATCTTAATCTTTACCAGTGTCTCTCAGTTATACAAATACCTTGTTTTCTCTGCAAGCAAACAAATTAGAAATTCTCAATTTGTCATTTCATCAACAGTCTACATACATGGTGGTAGCACATATTTATTCAAATATGTATTCAATATTTATCAGCTATACCTGTCTCACTCCAACTGACAAAGATGCTTCCACACTAAACAACAAGCACACAAATATTCTTATTATGTTTCTCATAATATCTAAATGCCATTTGTTTTCTTCACTATAACTTCATGGTAAATTTTCGGGTTTCTAGTTTGAAGAGAAAGTCCTTATAAGGTTTTTTATTTTGTTATTTTCCTTTCGTTTCGTTACAGATCAAGTCATACAGTAGTTCCATGAGTAATTCCGAGTATTATGATGCAATGGAGACCAATCAAGGTGAAGACAGGACAAGCTCCGACGAGGAAAGCTTTTCCTCAGAAGGTGAAGGAGAAGCTGATTCTGTCAACAGTGAAAATTCTGAACATTCTAAAGTTGGTGCGTTATTCACAAAAATAAACTTATAAAGAAATAAGTGATCCGTCAACAATTATACTATGTAAATATTGTGTTGTGTGACTTATGATATGCGTGGGTTTTTGCAAATGCAATTGTCTACTGTCAACATTTATTTAGACTAAATGAACAAAAGTTGAAAGTTGTGTAGCTGTAAGTAGTTTAGCTTTTGCTTGTTTTCAGCTTACGCTTTTTTATGTAATCTTGTTAGTGTCAACGTTAGTCTACTACTGTTTACTTCCCTTGTATACTACCGTGTCGGAAGTTAAACCCTTTTTTCCAAGCCCAATCTATTTTCTACTTTTTTCTGTGACAGCTTAATGATATGATTGTATAAAAAGTCAATATGCATGCCGGTTTGTACGTGTTTGGAGTAGTTTTTATGGCAGCATGTTCGTGTCCCCTTTCGAACAAAAAAAAAGTTAATTTGGAAAAAGAAATTAGTTTTTATCGTTTTGTTTTAATTTGTTGCGTTTTCGCATTTGATATAGTTGACCTCGCAATCGTCACCAATTCAGAGTCAAGTAGTAGTAACGACGGTGGTGACTTTATAGAACCTATCCGAGAAGGACGACGAAGTCAGCTTCCTATGCCTGCTCCAAGTGGAAACGAAGTTCCAAGTTTGTGGGGCATTCTGAAAAAGAACATTGGCAAAGATTTATCCCGAATTTCCATGCCCGTCGCTTTGAACGAGCCGTTAGGTGTGCTGCAGCGGATGTGTGAGGAGCTGGAATACAGCGAACTCCTGGATGCAGCTTGTAAGCACTACCATTAATGAGCTACTAATTACCTCGGAAATATTTATGATAATCCTGTCAGCGTCTCTCGTAGCATTTTTTTCTGTTACGTGACAATGATAAGGGTTGTAAAATGGTAGTAATGATGACAGTTGGGATCCGTTAATGGAAAATTAAAGACATGTCTTGTTTTTTTCCTTTCACTTCCTTTCTCTAGGCAAAGAGACTGATCATGTTGAGCGAATGGCATTAATTGCAGCTTTTGCTGTGTCAGGGTACGCTTCGTCTTATTACCGAACACACAAGCCATTCAATCCTCTACTTGGAGAAACTTTCGAGTGTGTACGAGAAGACAAAGGCTTCCGTTTTGTGGCTGAACAGGTAACGACTTTCACCGAAGCAAAGATCTTGACATATTTTCTTCGAGAGCGATTTTGATTTTTTATACTCTCATGGAATGGTACAGGTCTCACATCACCCACCAGTCAGTGCCTGCCATGCGGAAGGAAGAGGATGGCTGTTCTGGGGAGAAACCCAACTGAAAACCAAGTTTTGGGGAAAGTCCATGGAGATCCAACCAAGTGGAGAGAATCACATCATTTTCCCTAAGTTTAGTGAACACTACTCCTACGGGAAAGCTACAACCTGTGTACACAATTTATTCTCTCCGCCAAACCGATGGGTAGACTTGTACGGAGAAGTTTCCATTGTAAGCAGTACGTTGACTTGCAACCTCACGTTTGTGAAGGTAAGAAAAAAGATCAAAAGAAAATAAATATGATGATACCCTCGAGGAAGTTTCCATTAAAATTGAGAAAGGCATGTAGTTTGAATTGTTACATGCTCGTAGTTCTTTCTTTGTTCATGTAACAACTACTGAAAATGATAAATTATGCGTTTGTTAAACCCATACATGATTCTTGGAAGATTGTTTTTCAGAAAATGTTAAATGACTTCACGACCTCTTTTTGTATGGTTGTTTTCAGGCATCGTACTGGTCGGCCCGGAAGCACGAAGTATTTGGCACAATCGTTAGTAAAGATGGAACCACGCTGAAAAACTTGTATGGCCATTGGAACGAAGCTTTCTATGTTGGACAACCACCCTCTGCTAGATGTATTTGGAGGATGGGTATGAAATAAGAGTTTAATCAGCATTTTTCTCTTATATAAACTATATGAAAATGAAATATTTTGTTCCGTTTGTAGGCAATATGCCAGAAGAATACGCAAAATATTATGGATTTACACGATTTGCTATTGAACTCAATGAAATTACTCCAGCTCTCAAGGAGAAAGTTCCTGTAACTGATACTAGGTAAAGCTCCAGCTGCTTCCATCAAAGCTCGCCGACAAAAAATACGAACGAATCTGTTACACTAACTCTCAAAATCTAATTTCCAACAGAAATAGACCAGATCAGAGATTACTTGAAGAGGGTCAGCTCAGCGAAGCAGAAACACTCAAACTAAGTCTGGAGCAAAAGCAAAGAGAAAGGAGAAAGCAGCTTGAGGAAGAAGGAACTCCACATGTGCCCGGTTGGTTTAGGTAAAGAAAGAAGAAGAAAACAAAAATTATAGTAGAAGAATGAGCCATGTATATAAACTGTTTTGATTCGTAATTTACAGGAAAGCTAAGAACAATAATAGACAAGGTACTGAGCAGTGGGAATTCACGGGAAGCTACTGGGACAGTCGCAAAACCGGATTTAAGAATATTACTCACGAAGAGCTGTGGTAATAAAATGTCCTATGAAATACTGCTACCTGCAACCTACTTAAAATACTGCTAAGGAAAATATTTTCAGTTTTGTCTTGTCGCAATGAGCAATATTATAGAGGATACATACATAATAATTAAAGAAGAAAACTTATTTATAAACTGTCTGTGAGCGCATCGTTGTGTTTTTGAGAATGCCTGACTATTGAAACACTGGAATTTAAAGACCTCTTGCTACAACATTTTAAGTCTTAGTTTAAAAGATAATCAAATCCTATATTTAAAACATTAAAAAAGAGAAAGAAGTCGTATTCAACGTATAAAAGAAAAAAAATGGTGTTTTGAAAGAAAATGACGCACTGTGATTCCTTATTTGAAGTGCCTATAGAATAAAAAAAAATTATGACTTGGTTTTGGGCCTTGGTATAAAAAAAATAAAATCTCGTATCGTATAAAAAACTACTTTGATTCAAGTTGTAACAATTTATTTTTTACTTTTATGGTATCATTAAATCTACATACGACACAGTACTCTACTCAATATGGACTCCTTTGCAAACTAAAATTGGCATCGTAGACGATTATACAAATCTGGAAGCTATGGATAAAAGTTTTGTATAATCGGCTCCTTTTGCTACCGTTTTTTGCTTCAGAATATGTCGGAGCA
>JAAXOA010001752.1:0-14971 GCA_036561885.1 Salina celebensis
TTATGACAATTGTTTATCTCCATTTTTATCCCCTTAGCTTTTCGGCTCTCCTTCGTCTGTGCACTTGCTCATTTAAAAACTACATAGGATGAAGATATTTACAGAAAATATTATATCATACTATTTTATGTAACAAGAAAATCGTATTTTGTCCGCTTTTTTGGGATGATATGATGGTGTGTTGAAAACAAGCGGTTATTTATGGCTTGAATGAAAGCGATACAAGAAAAAATAGATACGGACGACGCTTGCATTTAATTGGATTATTATTAAGACGCGTAATGGGATTGTGTTTGGGATAACATCTTGAAGATGCTAGGGGAAGAATGACTGTCAAGAAGGAAATGGAGTTTTAGTAGAGATACCAAATAGACCGGGTTTTTGACAATTTAGAGATGCGTCATGCGTCTTCTATATAAAAAAGGAAATACACTTTTAGATCAACTTGTAAATGATTACGTGATAGAATTGGAAATAGGGTGGGGTACCTACTTCATGATGTACCAAATCTTTTCGAGATTTCAAGAAATGCATACTTGAATTATGATTTAATATATAATGCGTATATGTGTATTTTACAAATACGCGTTTCGATAATAGTGTGCAAAGTGTAATAGGAACTTATGAGTCTTATGAGTGAGCAAGGGGGTAGTGTTTATAATGTTATATGTTGGCTACATGCTATGGCGGCAGAATACACATTGTACGCCACTTAGTACTTGAACCTTTGAAATTGGTTTTTTTACACGTGGCGCTTGGTACGCGAAGTTTTGCTAAGAACTTTGAACTTTGAAATTATAACAACGTTAAATTACGCGTCTTGCATTGCTGTACTATTATGCATGAATGAATTTGAACTGCAATCAAAAATAGATTCAAACAAGCTGCAGAAATATCCAATGTATTCAATTATCATAAATTAAATATTTCTATAAAACGTGAAACCCGTCAATGGAACCAGAAAATTCAACTGGTAATGGTGCGTTCTGTAGTAAGCCGCGTTTTCGATACCTCGGCAGCAATAAAAATTTGCATCTAAATGAAAAGACAAAAAGGGTTCATTATGATTTGTAATATTTATACATTTGCTCACTCAATGTGTGCAATCCACCTGTCCAGTGATTACTCCTTCAAAAAGATTAATTGCTTTTTAACGAGATTTTGTGTGAAAATCCGAATGCTTAGGTGGTGCGGAAAAAAGAAAGGGCCACCTCAGCTGAAGATTTTTTAATTTAAAAAATATGAAACTGAAACCAATAAGAAGAAATGGTTTCTTACAAAAAATCGCATAAACCTTTCGTTTTTCATACCTAATAGCTGTTATTACCTCTTTGTACTTCCGTAAAACAGCACATTTTAGCCTGTCTTTACTTATATTCATGGAAATATTCATGTTATGTTATTTGCCTCAAATCATGTTTATGGCCACCCGGGCCCTAAAATGATATTATACGGCATTTTACATGAAAGCTGAAACTGTATGAAAACCAGTTTGTTAATTTTGTTAAAGACACCTGCTACAAAAGAATTTAGCATGGGCTGTCCATATAAATCAGTCATGGTAGAAGACTTAAGGTAACAAGCTATAGAAAGCATTTTATCCCATTCAATTCCAGGAAAGAGAATAAAAAAATCCTGTCATAATAATGCACGCTAAGAGATTACACCCAAAGACAGTATAAACCATTGTCGAGGATATTTTTTTATAGAGAGATTTTAGACAGCTATTTTCAGGGAAATGAATACTAGAAGAAAAGTGTGCGATTTACATTCAAAATTACCTTTTTTCTCTTTTTACTAACTTTCACAAGACTTGTCTCGTGACTACACAGTTAACATTGAATTTTTTTCCGGAAGTTTTAATGCGTTTCTCGGCCCGTGTATGCACCAAGTTTTTGGGCAGAAAGGAAATGAGAAAGTCTTGAGAAAGTTTTCTCTTCTCATCATCATCACTCGTCTGCCATCCAAAGAATATTTTCAGAGGGATTCCTTGTAATAATAATAATTCTTTGGCAGACACCTTCTCCTCCTCCGGAAGATGTAATGCAGAGAGAAAGTAGTCGAGAGAAAAACCGCAGTAAAAAGAGAATCATCTTGTCTATATATCCCTTGGAGGGATGTAATCGTCATCTGAGTGAGAATCTTGCATACCAGTCAAAATATATATAAATTTCACGCGGAGAAAGCATAGGTATAGGCTTCACTGAAGGTTACATTTTCTTTATTAAAAACACGTGGGGGAAAGTAGCAATTTTAATTTATAAAGAGAAAAAAACAACAGAAGTTAATGCTAACTATTCTATGTAATGCTTTATAACAAAAGAACAGACAAGTTTTCTCGTGGAAGAAAGTGCAAAGAAAGTTCTCACGATGAGGAGGGGATCCTTTGCGAAAAAAAGGAAACGGCAGGAATTTAGATGGTAATGGGAACAACCTAAAGTTTGCATACATCATGGCTCTAATAGTTGTCTATTCTGTAGATTATTGCGTACTAAAGAAAAGAGCGTTTTCAGAGAAAGTAGAGAAAGCATTAGGAGTGGTGTCGTGAGAAAAAAAAATCTTTATGGGTTTCACATTCATGAGACTGAGATGTGAGCTGCGTAGCTATCATTGGCAGGAGAAAGCAAGTGAGAGAAAAAAAGGTAGAGAAATTCCAGTAAATGAGAATGGTGCAATATCTGTCGGGCAGGAAAACAGTAGATATTTAAGTAGACTTATGGGAAACGACGAGATAGAAAGGGTAGTACATTTTTCGCAAAAAAATAAAATGTCGGCTGTGGTGAAAACTGGTGAAAACTCTCCCAGACATCGAATAACAATATGGTTAGAAAGTTAAAGGTTGAAAGTAGAAAATTGTGTTGAGGGGAAAAAGTTAGATGTATATAAACTATGGGTAATATTGTCTGAATGACAAGAGAAAGTTGAGAGAAAAGTATACAAGATTTTGTAAAGTTGAGGATTAGATAATAGAAGAAAACGGTTGATCAGACAGACACATGGTAAAAGTTCGAGCCGGTTTTCTAGTGCATTATATAACAAGATTGTAATTGGCTTTACAGAATAACTTTCTCCTTGAAACAAGGAAAAAGCACACCATGAATTTTAAACAACGTTCCAAGTGAAAATGTATTTTAGACTTTCTTCGAAGGAAAAAAAATTGCAAAAGATTAGTTTGAAAGTGACAATTCGGGTGTACCGGAGTGAAAGTTTACATGTGAGTGTTTTGCAGATTATATGGAACATTGTACAAGGATGGTAATCATTTCCACTATTTTTTGGTGAATTGCATTTCAATATTGCATGAATTTTGGTTTTCCCCACTTATGTTATTAGCAAAAGTTACACCGCACAACCTGTCCAGACCACATTCGCTCTAGAGAATTACCAAACATCCCATGAATTTTCTCAAATTGCAGTAAAATTCATAACGAGCGACTCAAGTGGCTGCAAAAGAAAATATTCTTTGCAGGAGAATGCATCAAGCGATTTTATATAAGTTGTGTTTGTTGTGAATATTGTAGTGAAATTTTATGAAACGTAAAGGATGAGAAATGGGAGCATCCATTAAAAATTTACTCCCAACTTTCAAATATGCATTAGGGCATAAAATGAAGTGAAAACTGGTTGACTAGTAAAATATTTATAGGAGTTTAGAACATTACCATGTGTGTTTTATTAATACATAAAAAAAAAACCAGAGACTTGTAGGATAGAATCAAAAAGGTAGTTGTAAATATTTTAATATTTTATCAAAGAGAATTCTGGATTGTGTGCAGTTCTTGTGAGACCTGGAAGCTGAGAGATTTTAAAGTGAAAGCTCACTGCAGCAACGTGTCATTAGTAGGTATATTGACATAAAACTGGCTAGTGGTCACATTATTAATTAAAACGTTGGGGTCATATTAGCTCATCTATTTTGGAGGAGAAAGTTGACTGCGCAGTTTGCTGCAAAGATAAGCATTTACGTTGGAGAAAGCACGAAGCGTAGAATGTTGTTTGTATTCTTATTCGAGATTTGCAAGCGCTATAGTTTGTAAAACTGGGTGAGAATAATATTGAGGAAATAGCCAGTGCTTTCTCTTTTTATTGCCAGTTTTGCATATCTACTTATACGCAAATATTCATATTGGATTTGTATAATATATAATTCTTCACTTTGCGTTTTTATTGTATAACATTTTATGTTAGCTTAGGGCTCGTTGCGTGGTGTGTGGCCAACATGCGAAATTGTAATAATATGTAAATACGTGTGAAATGTGAATATTATATGTTGAGTAATCAATGCAAAAGGTTCCTCCCTTGCCTCCCTTTTTTTATACTTTTTGAGTATCCTAGAAGCGTTTTATCATAAGTGTTAGTAGGCCATAAAAATAGATCATTTCTCAAATAAAACGACTTCCGTTTTTGTCCTCCCCGAAGAAAATCCCATTCAAATTTGAAAAAATAAAATGGCATTTGCAATTTTCATACAAAATATCAAGAATATTTACAGAGCGAAAAGATGACCACTTAGAAATGATTGGCGATAAGCCAGTGAAAGTAAATCATTACAGTTTTTTCAGCATTTTTCTAAAATTTGCGGCTATATATTTTTGCATTGTGAAGCTTGCTCTAATGACTTTCTCAGAAAAGCACGTTTTTCCCGCCCGACTTTCTCCCGAGTTGGATGTTATTTCCTAACCATAATGATAATAGCAAAGTCGCTTGTTTATTAATAGTGTATAAAATACTATTTTATACTGCGGCATTTTCATCTATATATTATTTTCTAGACCGAACTATAATAATAATCATTACACGAGCCCTCGTTCTCTTTTTTAAAACTTCCCACCGCCACCTTCCACAATACGTTGCATAATGATATTATTACTCTTTTGTGAGTTACCTCATTTCATAGTGTCTAACACTCTATGCAAAACGTACAGCCTATGTAATAAACATCTCCATCGTCGACGTATGAAGTTTTGTAGCGAGGCACCGACAGTAGCAAAAAAAAAACGTTTTTTCTCTATCCTTTCGTGGGAATTTTAGGTCGACAGAATGTTGTTGGAGTGTTTGTGACTCTTACCGTACACAGGAAGACAAAATTTCCAACCTTTTAATCTTGTCACAGGATTAGTCATGTTATTTGAGTCAATAGGAGAGATTTGTATGCATCTTACTGTATGTATACCACGGAGAAAGCATTCTGTCCTTAGTTCATTCTCTGAAAATCCTTCAATAGGTTTTCTCTGGACTACTGTCACGAATCACGACAGGATATGTAAATAGCAGCCCAGGTGAAAGTAAACCTAGACTTTCCACCTTGAGGCAGAGAAAATGAGAGCACTAGGAAAACTACATCGGTATTTTGTGCCGTTATGCGTTGCAGGATGGGGATCAAGCTATTTCTAGATTAGAAAGCCAAAGGGTGACATTCGTTATTTATGCTGGGTCTGTGCCTATTTTAATGATACGGTTGACGGCTGAGTGATGGCTTATTTTTCCAGTGTTATACAAGCTATAATCATTGCGTCGTTTGTCATACTCAGGAGACTCCCGTGCAGTTTATTCGACACTCTGAAATATCATATTTAATATGTTCCATGACACTTTCTCCGACATTGACGGAGAAAAAAATATCGATAACATAACCACCGTACGCAAATAATCTAACACGGACTCATTTACTCGTGAAAGCACGGATTGTTTGATAACACTAATAATATAGAGCTTCAAGGCTTCAGCGCAAAAGAAAGTCCTGGTGAAAACGACCTTGAGGTAGAAAATCCATGTAATAAATTTAAAAAGAAACTTTGCTGAATAAAATATTGCCCGGGATAGTGTTGAAAAATCGATAACTTTTTTAATATAAAATTCTTTTCACTCTGGAGAAAGATGGAGAAAAAGAGACAAAAAAAGTTGTGAAAGTTTACGAAAAATTGGGTGACAAGCCATTAATAATTTTCAACCCATTGAGCAAAAACTTTGTTCAGAATGGAGAAAGTGAAGAGAAATTATATGCAACTTTTTACAGAAAACCCGTTCAAACTGACAGGTAAGGGCAAAACCGGTAAATTGTAAATTGAAGTTTATCCACCCATGGGTATACAACATGGAATAGGTCATCCTGTCATGTAAAACAGTAACGAGATGGACGTTACTGTCTAATAACTCCGTAGAGACGTTATTTGTTAAAAATGCCAAGTAAAATTCTGAGAAATCGGGAGAAAGTTGTTTTAACAATGTAAAAATACACAAAACTCTTGTTTAGAATAGAAAATCCTACAATTTTTTCATGAATAACAAAGAGAAAAAGTCCAGCTTTGTGTCTAGTATCAGTTTACGTTCTCATTTTTTTGTAGACTTTTTCATCCTATCTTTGTCCGCTTCCAGCAATTTTACTTTTGACGCATTTCCATTGTTCTAAAAATTAATCTAGGCGTATATTTTTTATGTAAACCTGTGCCATATGTGTATCTTATCGTGAAGCTCGTTAATATTAGAAAACTCTGCAGTATAAAATTTCACGAGTACACAGGATACTCTGGGAGAGAGAGAGCCCGGGCGAGAGAGAGCAATGTCCCTCTCTCGTCTCCTTTCATTTTCTTTTCCTAGAGAGAAAATTAATTTTCCATTCTAGCACGCTAATGCGAGGCGGACCTCATTCTCAGAAGTTGGCACTGCAGAGAACAAAAAAAAAATTGTGTCTCGTCAAATGGAATGGGTATCATTGTGAGTGAATGATTTTTATGGGCTTTGATCAAGTAAGGTATAAAGTACAGAGGGGGTCGTCCACAAATCATGTCACGTACTTAATGCTTAACTAATGCCATCTGCATAAAATGTCTTTTCTATCTAAAGTTGACAAGAAACAAAAGATTTTTTTAGGTGACATGACTTATGTATGACCCCCTAGCCCTAAGTGATGGACAACTCCAAAAAATATCCATTTGCGTCGACAATCGACAATCTGTACTGAAAACTTTGTTCTCTCCTACGCATCATTTTTTTCGTTATGAACTCTCCCTGAATTAAGCAAGGAAAAAATGATTTATTGAATTTGCGTCAAAGAAAATGGATTTGTGTTTAGAGAACCCTGACACTGAGGAGGGTCCACAGAGTAATTAATGATTACAAGGAGAACAAAAGGTGGGGAAAAGTTCTCTGATAATTATACCGACACTGTTGAAAGATTGCTGGACAGAACTGCATTCCAAGTAAACTTATGCAGCTGTACAATTTGAAAATGCGATTTTCCACGTTTTGTTTCATATGAAAACAAAATTCCAAGGTCTTCCGGATGTTTTTTTGGGCAAACAGGTAATCAATTAGGTATACATTTTGGTCAAACACGCGTGCGTACATAAAAAAAATATATACATATTTAATATTGTAAAGTTTTATATAGCTTTTGGGTAAAATCCTAGTTTTATGGGCTATCCTCCAAGGCATATTTTTTATATTATGGAATAAAAACGCTGTAAGATATACAGCGGGTGTACCGTCCCGTTATAAATAAGTTTTTAATATTCCTCACGAATATTTCACCTTGTGCAGCCGCCCCATAATATATTTTTTCTACACGCAATGTACCAACCAAAAGCGAAGAGCTAAAAGGGGAGGCAAATAAATCAACCTTAAACATTCCCGTAGGGCCATCCCCTCAGAAAAAAATCCTTTTTCTACGTGTATTGAATTCATATTCCTCTGGCCTTTTTTTTCTTCTACCTTTTACTAAAAATGTATCACAAAACAAAAAAAAAGTTTGTGCAAATACAAACTTTTCGCGGAAGGATATCTGAAAAAAAAAATCTAAACAGGGAATTTACTTTTTATGTATTGGTATGAAAGAAAACCTGATGGCAGTCATTCTATCAAGAAAATAGAATCCTTTTTTCACGAAAATGGCCAAAAAACCGGGGAAAAAATGCAGTGATTGTTGTTTACCCAAAGAAAATGGGCGTACAAAGAGTAAAGAGTAACTTACTGGCTTACTTGTTGAGATTGGATATTGGTGCAGCTCTGCAGCATTTCTAGAGAAGAAAAGATTGAAATGAGTACGGTCCGAATCATAAATATCTCCCCAAGTCATGACACATAGTTGTGGTTTCAAATGAACATTAAACTTGAAAGAAAACCTCCATATTCCATTGTACATAAAGGTGTGATGTTACGGTACAGTACAAAAATCCACCTTAAACATTTAAAAATGTGCAATGAGGATCACATATAGCCAATAGGTAAATGTAGATGACTCTTACTGTACACTAAACAATGTATCCTCAATATTATTGTTAACATTTGAAAACTTGTTTGGCGATACTAGTCAAATGGGGAGATTTATATGCCTCTTACTGTACATCTCCAACTTGGTGCAATGTTTACAAATGTTCCTATAAAACCTAGACTGCAATCTAAGCCACCTTGTTTCAGCTTTGTATTGAGTTTTTTTTATATGCAATACTTTTTCCCATTTATGCCAAAATGTATCGCTTGTGGTAGCAATTTTTTTGCTCCATTTTCAACTTGGAAATCTCTCTGAATTGGTCAGTGAAGCGATTTTTCCTCGTCGACTCCCAATGGGAAGTAAACAAGTCAACGATATATTCCTTTCTTTCCTCGTTAAACTTTTCTGTCAATTTATTTCCTGAATCTTCTTTTATATTGTCAAAAAATATCTCCCATTCAATGCTTTAACTCGTTTTTCCAGTCAAACTAGATTTTTTAGGTACAATACAAAAAAAAATACTTCACTCTTGAGAGCTTTGAATCTGAATCCTTCAATGCTCTGATTTTTCTTGGAGGAACTGAAGTGTAATCAATAAAATTCTAGTGATATGGCTGATAAGTCGGAAAAAATATCACTAAAAAATCTCCACTATTTTCAGCTTGTCAACAATTTCTATCTTTTAAAATGGACCATTGTGGGATGTCCTACATAACTGCAGCTTCTTTTTTTATGCAGAGCTTTGCGAAAACCGCCATTTTGTAAATGTCCACACATGTGTGCAATCATATTTTCCATATTCAAATCAAACAATCTTGCTGAAGATGGATTTAGTCTGAATAAATGTGTCCCATTACAGTTTCCAGATTGTATTTCACACGAGAAAGTTCCAAACAAACCGGCTACCTTTATTTTTGCGACCGCCGATTTATCGATCTGTCCAACCCAAAAATGGCAGACATTACTCAGAAAAAAGTGTCGCCCAATGGGGAATTTTGTATTTCAAATGCAGTCGTTCTCAAGAATCAGATCAAACAGATTTAAAATGCGCATATGTACGGGAAAAGAAAAACACTTTAGTGTAGTTAACTATGAGCATCAATTAAAAATTGTGTCAGAAGCACAAGGGCACCATTCCTCAAGGGATAAGTTTGATATCCATCTGCCCGAGGATGATGATGGGAATGATGATGACCCGTGTGCGCGTATGACGCATTGAAACCCTTCGATTCTTTGCTTCAAATCACATAGGGGTAATAAAAACAAGAATTGATCTGATGATGCAAGCTCGAAGTATCAGATGAACAGCTCATTGACACGGTTCATTATATCCATCCCTGGAAATCCGGGGTGAATTGATACAACCCATGTTTGGTATGGAGAAACCCTTATCGATTCTTTGCTTCAAATCACATAGGGGTAATAAAAACAAGAATTGATCTGATGATGCAAGCTCGAAGTATCAGATGAACAGCTCATTGACACGGTTCATTATATCCATTCCCTGAAAATACGGGGTGATTTGATACAACCCATGTTTGGTATGTGGCTACTTGTTAGGGTGAGTATGATTGAATGCGTTTTGATATTTGATGATATTTTTGTTTACAATCGATATATTCTCGGTATTGCAGTTCTATCATCTATGCTGGAGTCTCCAGGAAATATAAAAAGTTATTCTTTTTGTTGTTGTGTGTGGGTCGCCATATCTCGCAGTTGGTAATTATTACGAATCTTTCACGCTCTACGAAGCGTAGCGCACAGTATCCATAAATTAGGCGGATATTTATCACCACTCGTTGTAGAATCAGTCTTTTTTACAAAGAAACGATCCAGTCATGGAATATCTCGAGCTTTTATTAGTTTCGATGTGGATGGCTGGCCAGAAAATATTTTCTTCCTGGCAAAAATCTCCCAAGAGAAATCTCGACAGTGGAAATCCACAGTGATACTTCCCTCCATTCATTCTCTACAAAAAATGTTCGCTAATTCCAGTCTCTAACAGTAACAGTTAACTCCATACATAAAAAAAACAGTATTGTATTTTGTGTACACAGATGCGGGTAACGTGGTAAAATTACGCTGGAGTTTTCTAGCGTAATTTTTTTATGTAGTGTATGCACAAAGTAGGTAATTGTTTATGTTGTAGGAAGAGCTCCAGTAAAATAGAAAACAAGCAATAAAACTCACTTTAACGGGACACACGTTTCTTTGTAATGACACGCGAGGAAATGAAAATCGGAGTAATAAAAGGGACACGCATTATTAAAGGAATCTCTACTCCGTTAGAAACAGAAAAAAAAACTGGAAGCTTCAGTGTCTGTCGACTATCCAAAGGAATTAGATTTCATTAATTTCTCATTAGAAATGAAACAGACGTAATATAGTGATGAGAAGAGGACAGAGTCCTCGCACAACAGACTTTACAGACATAGAATGGATAAAACGTTTATTATATAAAAGTTGTATAGATTCTAGAGACTATTTCATTCTATATATCTTATCTATATTTAAACTCTGTTGCTCCCGCCCTATAAAATTATGTAGGATTTTTGCCTGCAATAGGAAATACTTTTGGATCTATTCATAAGAGAGTTTTATTAATGGATATCTTTTGTTTGTATTTTCAACTGTGTGACAGTTGACGACTTTTAATGGGAGGAAATGACTGGGTGAAAAAAAGACAATGGAGGGTCATCACCGAGTGTGCCATAAAATGAGCAATGCATCATTTCTCCTCTGCATCCACTTAAAAACTAGTTTCTAAAGAATATTTCTTTTGTTGCTAATTCCAAGAGGGAAATTGATAAACGAAATCTCTGAGTGGTTGCAGTTCTTCATGCACTTTTCGAGATTTCCTCTAAAAGAGCCAAAAATCTGAAAGGAAACATTTGTTTTTTTTGTAACAAATACCAAAAAACAGGAAAGTTTAACACGTGAAAATTGTTGAATAAAAACCGAGTGAATTTCTAAAAGCTTTTCCTGTCAACTGCATACTGAGATTTGTAAACAGATCGGTTTCCTATCGGGAAAAACAATGTTTTCTTTTGTATCAGATCCAAACAAATGTGGACAGAAGGAAGTGAGCCAAAACGACCATTTTGATGAACAATTTTTGGGGGAACTGCTTTGGTGGCCTGTTCCAGTTTCTCTTTTTTTCTCTTTGTGCAAATGTCTGTGACGACGGCAAATGCAAAAGTCAGTTTCAGCTCAAGTGTAAATTCTTATTGTTTTTTAACTTGGCTATTTAAGCTAAAATAGCTTGCAAGTTTTAGCCAAATAGACCGGCACTTATACAACTTGTCAGTTGTGTGTGGTCTCAAAAACTGCAGGAGGAAAAAATCTTTACAAATGAGTTGTTTTATGTAACTTTCTCACATTACCCCAAAAAATACTATTCATTTTGAGGCTGTGTCTCGCTCGTCATAAAAATGTTTGACAGTTGCTGATTCACACTAAGCTCTTTCAACCAGCCAGCTTTTCTCTATTTAAATTGAATTAATCTCAAGTAAATTGACAGAAAAAGGGATTAAATACCAGATTAAAGATTGGAAAGGGGGAGAGCTCCACACGTCAGACATTTTGACTTTTCATCGTCGTCAAAAACTAGAATGTCATCTTTGCCAGAAATCTCCACTGAAGAAGGGAAGCTAAAGCTACGCGTAATGGAAAAAAGTGGCAAGTCTTTTATGCACAACAGCACAACTCCCCTTCGATTTTTTTCTCTCTTTTCGGCTGTTGACTTTGTTTTATATTTTTTTTCCTATTCAAAATGATTGTTATGATTGTGCCTAATCTGTTTGTAAAAGACTTACCAACATAGAATATATTTTTACACCCATCATGTTTAGATTTTGTAACCTCTATTGCAACAATATTCATCTTGTTTTTTCTCCAGGGTTGGGTCTTGTATGTTTTTATGGGTGTAAATGGCCTCGCATAAGTTCATATTTTAATGTGTTTTCTATTACACATGCATAACCAGCAGTTTTATGTTGTTTTATAGTGTGCATGATTGAATTTTAATGTGAAACAGAGAAAATATTAGCCATTTTAACTTATCTGAAATTATGTCGTTAGCGGGCGAAATAAAACACTGTATATGTTTAGCAAGCGTCCATTAGATTGCAACACGTTTTTGCACGCGGATTTTTATCAGAAAGTTTGAATTGCTTCATAAAACGCAAATAAACTATGTTGGTAAAAATGTTTCTGGGTAGGTTTTTAGCACAAAATGCACTAGCCTTGGTTTTACGGACAAAGTCCATTAAAACAAAAACATTGTATGTTTACTCAGTGTCGGCTTGTGCCACACACGACGCAAAAACCTAAAAAGGAATCTTTTCAAGTGGAAGATCAACGAAAGTGTTGGCTGGTCTCTGCATTTTATTATTTATTCTGGACAAAGTTGTAGCCAAGTGTTTCAGTTTGATTTGCACTTTCATCTTGGTTTTTTTTTTGCGAAGAAAGTCAGAGAGAATCCAGAATCCACAAGATTTTCGCAAATAATTCATTATTAATGATCCATTTAATTTGTCTGCCAGACTGTGTCTGAAGACTGGAGTGAAAGACCTGTGTGGCTTTGGAATGTGACCTTCTTTCAAGAATGCTTTCTAGGGATTTAACGTCTCCTCACGTGTTCTTATCGATCCTTGATAAGACGTTTAATTTATAGCTCATAAAAGCCTTGTCATTGTATACATAACAGTAAAAACAGTGTCGCTTTCTCTTGTTAAGAATTTTCTCGCAAAAACCACAAAATTGCTAGACATTTTCATACCACACCAATCAGATTTCGCTAACGGTCTCAGATTAGTTGTTTATGATATTTTGCTATTGTGTGTCCGCGCGTGTACGACTTTCACTAATGTTTTGCCCTTTAAATGTCAGTCAGATGTTGTGTTCATTTCCGAAAAGTTAAACAGGTTTTTTTTTTGCACACTTTCTCCCTCCGGAGTAGCCTTCATGTTTTCCTCAAGCTCTTAAAAAAACATTCATAAAACACTCTGTTGAGGAGAAAAAAACGGAGGAAATTTTCGGTTGTGGTAAAAAGCTTATGAAAGCAGCTACTGAAATATTTAGAGCACGAGGCAAATCTACCTACGTATTTTTTTTTCAAATCCTTGTCAAGTAAAACCTGTTTAGAGTGAAATCTTTCAATGGAAACTTCCGCTGTATAAAAAAACACTTCCTGCTTAGGTTTGCAAATATTTTTTGAAGCTTTCATTCAGAAAAAATCCTAGCAAAAAACCTACTTATGACAAACATTTCAAAAATATACTTGATGGTTTGCTGTTTTTGTTTTAATAGAGTGATGAGAGTGATAATCACAAGAATCTCGTGATATTTTCCATTTGGAGTTCGTTATGTATAAAAATAGACGGAATTTGGTTATGATTTATGTTCTTGTATTGGAGACACGCAATTTTTGTATATTTTTTGCGTGCTTTCCGTACATTTTGTTATAAAAAAAGAAAATTCTCTTCCAAGGGTAGATGGACAATTTAATAAGACGTTTGCCAGTTGTCGGCTACATTTGTTTTTTTTTTTCATGATACTGAATTAGTGGAGTAAAAAATATGCCCGAAATGCGAAATATTCTGGAAACGATTCTCTCAATGCTTGACTAGCTCTATTTTTGTGGAAAGAAAGCCCAGAGAAAGCAAAAAAAGTGAAGCACACTCTAGCCTTAGTGTTGCAACTGAAAATGGCAAGGATGCAAGCATGCAAACGTTTTCTCGGCAATTTCCGGCCAAAAAATGTAATTCTTTGTTATGTTCACATAAAAAAAGTATATCTTTTTGGATAAAAGCTTGCCGTATAGAAAATTGTCGACATTTTTTTGCCCGAAAAAGACTTTGATGTATCAAGCATGCAATCATGCGGCTCTATTATGGCCTTTTTCTTTTATTGTGTGTGGCTATTCTTGTAGAAACAAAAGAGAAAACAGTCAGGATGACAAGCCCTTTACAAGTCAACCAGAAATGAAACTACGAAGCAGTTTTTGTGGAGAATGAAAACTGTCCTGGTTTTGGGAAGAAAAGATGACTAGCTCTAAATATCACAGTTTCAAGGTCAACTAATAAAAAGAAACAATTGTCAAGCTTGTTAACCTATTATTGCCAAAAGAGGGCTCATGTTTCTCAAGGACTTTTTGTTATTATATAAAAATCCTTATAAAAAGTACAAAATTATGGAATATGTTCGGATATGTTCATAATCAGCATAATAATTTTTCTTATGAAACAAAACGGCTAAAAAGGGATGTACAGGATACGATTTGGAAATGTCTCTTGTTCCACGGTTGATGTTTTTAAATGCAACAAGTTTGTAATAAGGATTTCTAATGGTATTTTATGGAAAGCTTTAAATAGTGACTTGTCTCAATCTTATCCTGTATAAAATAAAAGAAAAAGATAAAAAGAAAGGTTGAAAAGAATGAAAGCATGTTTTTGTTTAGTAACAAGAATGTCTCAAGGGGAAATTGTTCAAAAATATATCCAGGTTGGATGATTTTGTGGAATATCTAACGCTGAAATGGCTGAAAGCGATTTTTTTCCTTAAGAGATATGTATCAATAGAAATTTTGCAATATTTCGTAAGAACTTACAACAAAAGAGATATTCCGGTTCAATTTGCGGAGAATGCACAGACGCTCTTTGTCAAATCAACAAAGACGGCCTTGGAATGGCTGAGAAAGTAAAATGTATTAACCATGCGGGTAACAAAATCAATCACAATTATGTTCTAGAAAAAGGGATT
>JAAXOA010001753.1:0-14969 GCA_036561885.1 Salina celebensis
ATTCATTGACGTATCTCTTGAATGAAAACTTATAATTGTACTTTTCGTCCTTTTTTACAGTTCTTTCAGACTATTACTGTGACATTTAGTTCTAACGTTCAGCTTCGTCTTTATAGCTGTTCTTAACAGCTTTTATTTTGATCCATTTACTTACGACCGCTCTTACTAGAACTTTGTTAGTCATTCTACATAGGAAAACTAAAGTTTTCTTTATGAATTATGTATAAACATCGCACCACAACTACCCCAACGTCATTATAGGTCTCATAGTTTGTTCTATAAGAAAAAAATATATTTCGAACAGTGCTTCAAACTCTCGTGTCTAATTCTAGCGTACCGTTTTCAGCGAGTATGATAAAAAGTAGCACAGCGATATAATAACAGAGCAAATGGCACAAAACTAACAATATCATAACGTGGCGGAAAATTGGCCAAACACTCTGTTCTCTGCGGTAAGGTATAAGAGAACGGTAAATATATGAAGAACAATATAGCATTAAATTCAACGAAAATTTCTTATCATCCATTAAGATCCATTTTACCGGATCAATGCTCTTCTCTTGAGCCATTGTGGGTAGACTGCGAAAAATAACAAAATACAAGTTTTCGAGAGTCGCTATGAAAAAAAAAGAACCGCAATTAATGTCGCACTGATTGGATGTCTCACCATGATTTACACAATACTGGTGTGGCTATTATTTACTGAATGAGCGGTAGCAGTGGTGGTGAGTGGAGTACCAAAATATTACATTGTGCAAAAACAACATAACAGAGTAAAAGTATAATATTTTTTATCGGGAAGTTATCTCGACTCAAACACATTGCTCATCAACCACAATTACTCGACTACAAATAAACTTTCCGTATTAATTCAACTAATAATTGAATGAAAGTGGTTACTACTGCTTAAAGATAAGAAACACTCTCAGTGCTTGGCTTTTCTTAACACTTTATTGCTGCGATAGCAAAGGAATTTTTTAGGCATGACAGTAACTAGAATTTTGCAAAGAGCCTTTTTAAGAGCACTCATTTGCAACTCATTATGCCTCTCTAAAAAAAAGAGATGTGCGCATATCATCCACTCTGCAATCTGGTCCGGCACAAACTGTCACATAAAGTACTGCGCGTAATTGATATTCATCTCGATATAGATCAGGTAGTCACTCATATTTTATGACACGGAAGATGTAATAATTCAGACAGTGAAGCAACGAAAGGCTCAATATGAAATTGTTTTTTATGCAGTAACAAATACACAACTAATTTAGCTGGCATAACGCAGTTTTCTCTTCACCTGTCTTCTTAATTTGTATCTGTTTAGGCATGTGTTTTTTTCGAAAATAACGGCGGTCGCAGGAATTTGCTCTGGTACAACTGAGGGTTAAGCTCACGTACTTCGTGACTAAATTATATCACATATGAACTGCATAGCAAAAAGTGAAGTAACAAACGTGGTGCGTCATCTCACAATATTTTTAACCTCGTCAAATGATCATCAATGGATTTCTGATGCACACACAATCAATGTCAATTTTGCAACGCTCAGCACTCCGCGTTGCTACATTACAAACCAAGTACCGTTCCTGATCAGAGTCAAAAATGCACATTGTGAACAGTAATTGCGAGCAATTGCTAACGTGAATCTTGCCACGAAAACCAGTTCCTTAAGTGTAAAGCGTGTTTTTCAAATATTTCATTGTAAAAAAATGATTAAAAACCATTGATAACAATCACTAATTAACCACCAATAAATGCATGAATGGACAATGACTTTGGATTCGATGGGGTTGAAGCCTCGTCAGAAAACGTGACTGCACCTAAATAAATTTATTAACGGTTTGACTCAGCCCTGTTATCAAGTTGAAGTCATCCTAACACTGTCAAAATCATTGTTCAATTTCTTCATCGATTGGCCAATGTCATTAAATGTTTCCCAGGACCTCCTGTAATAACGTGGCCCGTCATATCCTAATTTATCCTATTACGATGCATAAAAATCTATCTCGCACTTGCCATAATTTTATTCATTGAAGAGTCGCTCTTGAGTAACTACACAATACACTTCACGCCACCGCTCGCTCGCCTATGTCCGTTGATTGATTGTTTCAAAATGTGCCCAGGTTTCATGATTAAATTCAATAGACTGATAGCATTGTTTAGATAGAGAAACGTGAAGATTCCTATCACTCTACAGATTTATAGCATGGGTGCGTTCATCTGAAACTATGCGCTAACAAAAACTTTATCCTTCAATCAGAACAATTAGTACCATAAAAGTTATTGGATTACCTTCAGTTATCGATACTATATAGCATAATTGTGAAAAACTATATGGATGATTTCGGACTGTAACATTTGCTAAAGGATATAAAAATCAGTAGACCGAATCTCTATTGATATGGACACGGGAGAAAGAAGAGAAAGCATGAATGCACGGATGACCACGTAGTTTCAGTAAAAGTAACCTGATATCAAGAAAACCTCCTGGAAAGACTTGGAAAACATTTTTATGGGAGACGTGTTTCTGGAAAGAGAAGGTCAAGGGAATGATTCAACTTTACTCAAGCATTTTATCTCTACGAAAAAAAAATGCTTGTTATTTGTCAGACTCATCTACACCACACACATCACATTAAGAGTAGTTGTTTTATCTATAAGAGTGGGAGGTTGAAGATATTCCTCCACGGAAAACAAATCGTAAATGAACCGTTAAAAAGTATCTGCTTCACAAGTTTAGTTTATGAGCGATATAATAATGCTTCACGGTAACATTTGCAACATCATCATTCTACAACATACCGGTTTAATTATGTGAGTTTACCAACCAAACTACATAATGATGTATTCGCAGACATACGCGAAAAATTAATCTTAGACTTTTAATATAATTTGCTTTCCAAAACTATATATAATATCCTCATAACTTTCAAAATGTGTAAACTACATTGTTGTTAGTGTTTTTATAAAACATCATAATATTCGTTAAAGTAAAAGCAAACGAAGCTCCAAAATAGGTAGAGATTTTCTCTTTGCTCTCCACATTTTTTCCTGGAATACTTTGAGAGAAAAGTCCAAAGGCACTTTTGGGGATAGTACAAGTTTCCTCAGGCTTAGACTCTCATGAGTATATCACGTTCTTTTTCCGCTTCTTTCCAACATGTGTTCTTGGCATGTTCCTACATGGTTTTTTCTCCTAGCGAGACAACCATCTACCATTACCCGCTGGATGAGTAACAGGAAAATCCAATTTGCTTTTTATTTAATAATAAAGTTTAGTGACTCGGCTAAGCGGTTAAACTGTCTCTCCTTTGGTGCTTTTTGCTCTGCCTCAGTCAGCAAGAAAAAGCTATGGGAGGGATGAGTGGAAATATAAAAAACTCCACTTGTATGTACAAAAAATGTTTTCTTCCGCTAGGTCGCATAATAAAATGGCAAAAAAAATTGACGAGTAAAGGCTTGCTTGCAGATTTCATATCCATTTTTACCTCACACTTCAGGTTGACTGGATAGATTTATGAAATGGGCAAGAAAATTTTTTAGTTGCTTTTGCTACACAAAACGCTCACGAAAAAGGTATGCAACCACGATACAAAAAATTGAATGGTGAAGTCAAGTAAAAGTAAGTGGGAAAAGTGAAAATATGTTTGACATATGTACACTTTTAGAGCAAAAAAAAAACTTTTAGTGCTTCCAATAACACACCTTTCATGTTAGTTTGCATAACCTGATCTTTAGCCGTCTTTTCCATATTTTGGATTAAACAAGTATGGATTTTTTTACCCTTTTAAACTTGATTTAATATTTACACAACTCGTAAAACCATCTTACTCTCGTTTTCTCAAGTCATGTCAGGATATTTTCTGTGTGGTAAATATTATTCAGTTTTCTTTCTTTGAACAATTGAAATCATCCGAGTATTTTATAAACTTGCATAATAATTTATGTACATACAACATAGTCTCCTTGTGAGTCTTGTATATCCAGCGAAAAGAAGATAGTGTGATCCCCCGCAATATTCTTACGTGTGTGTGATTTTGCAATTTGTAAAAGAATGAAAATGCCTACAAGCGAGAGCCGTGTACAAACTTGAGAATTTCATCATCATCAAATAATAAACTTCATTTTCTAGCCTGCACGCATATCAGATTCCTTTAGCGTTTCCTTCCTTGCTGTCTCTGAATGCGTTTCATCTCTCTTTTGGATGATTATCATCAAACATTTCGTGTATATAAATAGTAAAACAAGGTGGAAAAAAAGGAAGCGTTGCGGGAATAAATTAAAGCTTTGTGTCGACCGAGAAACTTTATTATTACAATCCAGACTCGACTACAATATGTTTTTTTTTATAATCATGCTAACCCGAAGTGGTTCGTTTGTCTGAGTGCTTGTTGTAGTTCCAATGAAAATGTTCTTTGTGAATTATTCCTCATAATTCTTGCATCCATAAAGCTTTTTCAGACTGATTTTCGTTGTTTCACTTATCGGGGAAGCTGTGTTTGCATCTCTCTACTTACATAAGTCTCTAAGTTTAATTTATAACGGTGATGTATTGCTTTTTTGGGGACGGAAACACACTCAATAGACCACGTGAGGTGGTCTCTCCGTTTATGTATGCGTACAATCTTCCTTCCTCATCAGTCACAAGAGTACAATGAAACAGTTTGAAAAGAAGAATATTCTTCATCTTACAAAACACATTTCTCGATAAATGTTACGTTTTTGTGGTAGAGATAGAACGAATTATGTCTACACACGCGCTCTCATTTTTTGGCAATATCCCGCTGTTCAGATGACTGTTACACGGTCGCATTACGAACTTTTTGGTACGAGAGAAAAAAAAAAAGTAGAATTCTGACTCAATATCCAGAGACTATCACTTCCGCACGCTAACGGTGTGAATTATGCATGGTTTCACGGAATTACTTTGATATGAGGCTGTATTCTAAATGGAAATAGTGCGGCACATGGAACTAAAGACATTTAGGCTTGAGTTTAGAGCTATTCATGAACGAATTGGAACTGAAAGTAACGTGTAACAGAGAATTACATGATTATATCCATTTTTGCAATTGTTGTGAAACTCCTAATTCGGTTGGATGACTCTAATGAGTTAAATTCCCTAATTTAATGAACCCTTTGGCCAACAAGATGATCCAACTTGGCGGCTGGCTGAATTACAGTGAAGAAGCATACAGCATGAAACGTGGGAATTGAATTACCACGAATTTAATGAAACCAGACAAGCTTTAAGCGACTATAAAACACAGGCTCGTACATACGCATTTAGTTGCGAAGAAATTTTAGTCTGAAATTGCATTAGCGCTTCGGTAGCATTAGCATCGTCCTGGTTGTTTAGAAGAAAAAAAATAGTTCACATTTTGTTTTTTTATACTGTCTAGAAACTAGGAGAGAAATCGGATGGCAGGTGGCCCTTTTTTTTGTATACAATTTACACGTGATCGTTTTCTCTAACGTCAAGAGATTTCAATCTGTGTACATTAGTGTAATCCACTTTAATAGAAAACTTTACATTTGTACACACCAATGCAATTATGTATGTGCGAAAGCACAAGATTGAGTTTTTACATTACGCATACTTGCGAGAGCCTGTCTCCTGAACCAATCAAAAACTGATGCCTACAAAACAAGACAAGCATCTTGCATTATGAGATTAGTCTACACGTGTAAAGCTCTTTAGCCTGTGTACATAAGGATTCTAGGAGGAGAGTAAAATGCAAAGTGAGATTCCTCGCTTGAGAAACAATTCCGTAAAGGATTTTCCTATAATCTGTTCAAAATCTCGACAGGTAACAATCACGAAAAAATCAATAATATCTCTGGAGCATCTGGAAAACGGCAGAGAATCAGGTCTGCTCCGAGGTAACACAATTACAAAACTCGCTGTTGGAAAAAAAAATTGGTACAAAAATGAAGAAATGTTACACAATGAACTGATCAAACAGCGAATATTACTATATAAAAATGCGAGTGGCTTTTTGGAAAATGGAAAAGTAAAGCAAGGCAGTAATGTGGGAAATCTCGGTATAAAATATGCAGACTGTACACGCAAATAAGTAGCGCGTATGATTTCTCGGGCAAACAAAAGTCAATCTGGAATGTGATGAGAGAAACTCGTCAAAACACAAAACTTGTTTGCGGTCGTATTTGGAGCAAAACAGGATCAGTTTTTATGAGTCTCCAGACACTCCGGGTAAACCTATTTTATGTAGTGATCTTTTTAGGCGAACAAAAACCACTGCTACTGATGATAGTTGTTTTGCTACATAATTGAAACCGCATTTAATAAATGGCCGAAAATCTAGCCCAAGAGAAAATGGACGATCTGTATCTAAAACGACACATTGTAATTTTACATGGCTGTACAGTGAGTGATGATTGAAAAAAAAAACTGTATTTGCATGAAAATCACACACATTTTATAGCGAACAGATAAAAGTTATGTTGCTCTCTGCAAGATCGTGTGGCATATTCACATATATCACCACAACATCCATTTTGTTTCGCATTCATGACTTTAATGTATGTACATCCTACCGTTATCGTAATTGCTTTGAAATACACAATTGAAGATTTCGTGACTGAAAAATTCTGACAGAATCATCATCACCTCTATTTCAATCACTATTTCTGTACATTCACATAAACATTTCATCTTTTTTCCCTTGACGTTTCAAGAGAGTCATTTTAAACAGATCCACGATTGTTTACGTTTTCCCCTCTATTTCATCTTGTAGTATATTTTGATAATTTAATAATGCTACATAATGTCTGGTCCTCTATACATGAAAGAAAATAATCCGTAATCCTTTTCGTCTGTAAGTTCAAAGCAATCATCAGTCATCATCACATTTCATTGTAGTGGAATAGCCAGCCCAGAAAAAGTTAGAATGTCGGTGGCTCCTGAGAAAGGTAGGACGATGACTCCTGCATTCTCAGTAAAGCTTTGAAGGGTTCAACGAAAATCCCTAAACCTATATTATGATGGTGAACATGAAACCGATAACCACTATAAAGTAAAGTTGAACTGATGGACCAACTTGTTATCGTTATACTACAGCTTCCCGTCTACGCAATACACAAAAGCAAAACACGAAGTAAATCGACAGGGCCGACGAAACAGTGAGTGAATGATGTCGATAGCCCTTGGGATGGTTTTCAGTAGATTTATAAAGGCTCTGAGGCTTTGTAGTTTATTAAAGAAGTTTTCGTAGTGAATCCCACAAAGTTTGGTAGACAGACAATAAAGAGCATGGAAGCATTATTCGTCTCTCAAAATGCAATAAAAAATACATCCTTTAGACGAATCAAGACTTAAAAGCATATTTTGTATGAAAACCTATACATATACCTGTGTATGTTTGTATGAAAGTTTTATATGAAATGTACTCTGGATTGGGATGATATTGAAAAAATACTTTAGTTGATCAAATCAAATGGCGGATTTTTGTTCAAGTTGTTTGATGTTGGTTTGGGAATACTCTGTTGAATGAGTGTTTTCATCCATGTAATATAATCTGTTATTTATCAGATTCCAATTTTCCACATACAAAACTTTTGTACAGTTTTGTTCATCATTTTAAAAAGAAACTTACAAGTCAAGGATAAAATTTGTTTTATCAGCTTCCTTCATATTTTTTCATGCAATGTTTTCTTTTGGCTTGTTATTTTAGTGATATTCTCGGATATATCTGTTCCAAAAACGTTGTTATTTCCTCAAAGAGAAATAAACAAAAGTTGACCAGATGCAGATTATGAAACAGCCCAGTAAAAAACTCTACTATTCCATATGAAGACGCAATTCCTCTCGGGAAAATGGAATTTCGCTATGAATTTCAATGATCTATGTGCACTTTATCAGCTTACTCAACCGTTTTCCGTCTTTCCTAGTTTGGAAATGCCTCTAAGAACGGTTCTGACCCGAAAAGATTTTCTTACTCTTTTATGTTTGCATAAAAGAGCCTTCCAAAACAACCGAGTCTTAACAGCTTTGCCACACAACTGGGCTGTTTTGTTGCCATCCTTCTTTGCAAACAATTGGGAACGGTTTAAAACGGTAATCTATCTTTGCTTGAATAACTTAAGTAAGCAACTGTCTAAAGACCGTCAACAGGATATATTGCAATGTTGGCGGGTGGCAGTACAGACGACCTGGCTTTTAACAAAGATTTGGTTTACATAAAAGATTCTTTTTTGCAATCTTCATGGTAGATTTTTCTTCTCTTTGACTTATCCACACAGTGTCACCTTCTTCAACCAGCATGTGCGCTGATGAATCAATGTCCCACGGTTTTTGGGATCTTTTTTGTAAACACTATTACAACTAAAATCGTGAATTGACTTCTTAATGTTTTTCTCCGCAAATGCTTAAACCATTTTTTTCCTTCTTTTTCACACTACCTGCAGAAAAAAATGCCCATTTTGCGATACACGCTTGCCATACCATGACCAAATACGGCTGAATGCTTAATAGGCAGCCAACAAACATTATAAAGAGATTTAATAACCTTATAAGAACGACAGACTGGATTGCTGTCTGGGGTACAGTACTTTTGATTTGATCAAGATGAAGTGCAATAAAACTCATAAATTTAAATTGATTTATGATTGGATTTTTTTTCTTTCAAAAAAATATTCTTATTTTACTGATAAAATAGCAAAGTCTAGTAGAAAAGTTAGCTTCAAGTTACCTACTACGTGCTAAAGCAAACGTGGAATTTTAATTCGTCTTGTCTGACGAGTACATTCCATTCCGAGTTTAGCAACAACTTTTTTTTTATAATATCGTCCCACTATGCGTGTCCCATGATGGTATCTATGATTTAGATGTTCATAAAGAATCTACAAAAAAAGAATGTTTTTATCAAACTTACTTTATTTCCGACTAGTAATAAAGGCACTTTATCAGCTCCTTTAACACGGCTGATTTGTTCCTTCATGGTTTTGATATCCTGAAAGGTTTGATGGTTAGTGATGGAATACACGACCAGGAAGCCCTGGCCGTTTTTTATGTACAAGTCCCTCATAGAGGCAAACTGTTCTGTTCCCGCAGTGTCCAGAATTTCGAGGACGCAGGGCGATCCATCCACTTCAATTTCCTTTCTGTAAAAGTCTTCAATAGTTGGGTCGTATTTCTCCATGAAGCATCCCGAGACAAACTGCACAGTAAGGGCTGACTTTCCTACTCCCCCGGAACCCAACACGACTACTTTAAACTCACGCATTTTCAACTCTGTTACGCGAACTCAAGTGTTACAAGTCCTCGTGTTTCACTCCCTGTGAAAGTGGAACCTTCCCAAATCAACTTAATTGTGTCGTTTTTTTAACAAGCTCTGCACACTCACTTCTACATGAATGATTTCTTATATCTTGCTATACAAAAAAATTGCTGTCACAAAGTAGTCGTCAATATAAAAAAAATACTCCTACTACTTTTGTATTCCGTAATAATCCGTACAAAATCTTGGAAATAATTGTGAACTTAATCTGATGCAAGACAAGTACCGCAATTCCACTATGGCTGCAAAATATAAAAACTTCCTTTACCCACAAGATATATTTTTTTGCTTGTTATCTTGTGTACCGTCACAGCACTTGATAACTTGTTTTTTTTACGTAAGTCTAACAAAGTAGTACAGCAGGTAAAACGATTCAAAAAGATCGGTCTTGAGAAATAAACTAATCTTCTCGTTTCCTTTGATTTTAATGTTTCATGTTTTTTTTTTTCAAAGTCTAACAAAGTAGTACAGCAGGTAAAACGATTCAAAAAGATCGGTCTTGAGAAATAAACTAATCTTCTCGTTTCCTTTGATTTTAATGTTTCATGTTTTTTTTCTCTTTGCTCCCACTGCTACGTTTACGAAAAAAAATAACACTTCTTTTATGGCAATTGCTTGTAATATTATTACAGTTCCTACAAAAAATACTCGTCAGTCTCCCATGCTGAAAAGTACTGCTACGCAAAATATGTTTTTGTCGCGACGCAAATAGAACGAAACAAAATCAGCCACTTGTTACTAATAAACACTTTTTTCCATCGATTTTGGCACATTTAATGAGGTCTTCACATTTCCACAATAATAGCGTCTCTTCCAATGGCGTAAGTAGAAAAAGGAAGTAAATTAGTTTAGAGAATCTTCAGCAAAAANCAGCCACTTGTTACTAATAAACACTTTTTTCCATCGATTTTGGCACATTTAATGAGGTCTTCACATTTCCACAATAATAGCGTCTCTTCCAATGGCGTAAGTAGAAAAAGGAAGTAAATTAGTTTAGAGAATCTTCAGCAAAAACTTTGTAGCAAAAATGGCGAGAAAAAAAAACCTCCACTGGCAGACGTTTCGTCAATAGGATTTTTTGTGTAACAAGAAAACAGGTATCCCTGTGCAATACGGTTGTCTTGAAAAATTCTGGTCCGCTGTCTAAAAATGCGTTAAAAGTACTAAAGATGGAAGTAAAATTGCCTGCATTGCTGTCCTTCTGGTAAGTGGTGTTCCTCTCACAGAAATATTTTCCTCTTATGGACGGAAGAAAATTTTAAACTGGCTGAGCATGTGTAGAAAAAACAGCTCCTGTGCTCTTTGTGTGGTTGATGTCCTTCCAATATTAACTTTTAACCGATAAGAAGGTTTGATGAGACGATAGAAAAAATGACTGTTATGGCTTGATAGGTCTCTTCTTCCAAATGAGTGTATGGAGTCATCAGCATTGAGTTTACCGTGATGGACCAGTTTTTAGATAAATACGTTAACTAAACAACATATTTTTTTCCTGCTTGATAAGGATATCCTCTCATATTCTCTGTCACGCACAACTAAAACGCAGTCAGGTTTGGGTTTCTATTCCAGGATAAAGTTTTGCAGCAAAAATTTCTTTTACAACGACACAGCGATAAAAGTTATAGTCTGATGACTGCTATCGCTGATCAAAGAGTTTTTATACAAGGAGTGGCAGAGTCTTTTCGTGGTATTCATGTCCTTAGTAAACACTGGCACAAAATGGTTGTTTTAAACAGAGCAGTTAAACTGGACTGGTAAACAGAGTGATGTTTAATGCACGATATTCACAAAAACACTTTCACACAGAGTGACCACTCCTCTGGAGAACTGGAAGAACACTGCTATCTCGTTATGACGAATTTGTGGTTTACTGGTATATGTTGATGGGCTAGCATTTCACGATCAATTTACTCATAATATTATCGCTTGACAAGTATCATTCCTGGCCGTTGTCACTTTTCCTTGACACTGGCGAGCTCGTCTTGTGTGGTGATACTTTTACTATTCTCTTTCATGAGAGGGGCTCCAAGCGTGGAGATTTAAATTGTTGCCAGCTTTTTACTAATTCCAGTGCAATGGGACTTTAGGTCAACTCAGTTGATGTGAAGAATGGTCGAGCTGGAAGCATCATAAAAAATAAAGTATTTTGTTACTGACAAGATAACAAACTAAAATTATTATGGTTTACACACAAACTTAATTCTATTTTTGCGAGGGTTTCACCAACACATCAAAATGGTTGGAGTTTTGCATGTTGCAAAGCGTTATTTATAATAATACGTAAAACGCTGATTTCCCTTATCATTTTACGCCTACTTACAACGCACAATTCATCATAAGTGAAGTTACAATGCACTGATTTCTGTGAGTTTCCTATACTGTTTTGTAGTGAAACAACTGTCTGTATGCATCAATTATAAAATTATTGGATAAGAATTTTTGACATTGATAATGCTGACGAAAAGATGGTTCAGGTGCTTAACCCGTTTTCCCTCAGGCCTGTAAGTATTGACACCTGCATTAGTGCCTGTAGCCAAACACTGAAGTTTCTCAAACTAAGGCTCAATTGAAGTAACCCTGCAAGACATTTTTTTTCTAGCATAACTACACTGTTCATCTGCTTATTGCGTGTGCTGCATTATAATCTGAAAAAAAACTGCACCTTCATATCATTTTAATCATAATCCTACTGCCACTCCTGTTGCATAACTTCCTTTGCCTTTCTGCTATTGAAGTTTTAATTCACAGGCCTTAGCGTGGAAGAAATTTGTTTTCTCATATATTTTCAATGAATCGCTAAAATACATACAGCAGACCATATACTTAACCAAGTTGAAATCATAATGACAATGATGAAAACCTAGAAAAAACCGACTACAAAAACCGTATTTGCACTGTTGAATGTACGTAATAGCAACACTCACAGTATTTTATATGCCATTACACACTGAACAAGAAAAAAAACCTACTAATGACTAGGTTTAGCATTCAAATTGCGTAGTTGGTTCTACACTATTTGATTCAACTAAATCAATGGAATGTTGCATTGTTTAAAGTTAGCGTTTTCTCACAGGGTGGAGATGAAGCAAGACTATTTTGCTTTTATGAAGTCGGCTTAATGTATTTTTCCTCGGCTCAAGCACTAAATGCATATAATTAATTCATTAACCTTCAGAGCAAAAACAATAGTACATTTAAACTTTATTTATAGCCTTCTATAGAATTATCACTTCAAATCCGAAACGAACAATATATAACAGCCAGCATTGAAAACCACTCACGATCAGACTCCTACTCATCACAAAAGGTGAGGCAAACAAACAATCATAAAAATTAAAATCACACTTAAAACACCTTCATGCACCCATAATGCTCTGTGAAAAGATCTCAATCACTGAAAAAATAATCGCTTATTCACAGTGATCTGGATAAAAATCTATAAATCTAAAG
Source organism: Salina celebensis (assembly GCA_036561885.1). Classification (NCBI taxonomy): domain Eukaryota; kingdom Metazoa; phylum Arthropoda; class Collembola; order Entomobryomorpha; family Paronellidae; genus Salina; species Salina celebensis. Next base: position 12,747 of record JAAXOA010001753.1, read on the forward strand.
ACAACTTTTATACAAATGAACCACTAAAATTCATTCCAGGAAACTAAATTGTATACAAACTATAGCACATTTTGTATAAACACTGTTTTAACACTGATGATGATCGTTTCTCATTTTGGGCAAAACTAATATCCATATCAGGCAAACGTTTAAATAGCCATTTAATATTCAATGTATTTTAATAGCGCACATTACCAAGTCACTCTCTCAACAGTCTGCGAAAACTGTCACGTCATACCTGAAAGCTCATGTAGGTGAGGTTTTTCAGTGCTGAAACAGTACAAACGTTTAAAAAATATCCTTCTTGCTTTTTAATATGATACACCACAATTTGCGATTATCTCTACCCTTTTCATCTATCTATTCAAAGAAACGAAAAATACACTTTCGCTTGATTCTTTTATTTACCAAAACTCACGCAAAATAAAACGAGTTAAATTTTGCACACAGTAAAGATGAGACAAACAAAATAAAAGGTAGATAAAAAAAGATGCACTGTGTTTTAGCGGTATAAATTGTAATCGTTGACTGACTGCGCTGTTAGTATATATTAATGGTGATTGTAATCAAGATAAAAGAATATAAAATATGGTGTTTATTTTTACACTTACATCCCGATTAAGGAATCTTGTTTCTCGCTTATGCAGAGCCCTTTATCAATCTCCGTTTCCCCCTCCCATTTAACTAAAAAAAAGTACAATAGACAAAATTTTCCACTAATTCACACACTGTCATTCCAACCGACAAAAATTAATTTTAACAGAATAAAAAGTCTAGTGTGTGATTTCATACAAAATACTATATTTCAAACAAAAACTAAACTGAACAGTTTTTGTGAATGGTGTGTGTGTGTGTGTGCAAACGAAAAATAATACAAGAAGCTGTAGTCGGGTAAAATGAAGATGATGTTGACGGTATGGCCGAGGATAAAACTTTTCTACTGGTTTGTTTGCTGCTGGTGTTAGCCTGTGAATGTGAATTTCTCTCGATGGTTTTTCTTCGTTGTTTAGTTTTTTGCCTAGACTATTCCTTCCGACAAGGAGTATAAAAAATATATACCAAAACGCACTGCTCCTTGCAACACACACAGCCAGAACTGTCGAGTATTATAGGGCCAGGACAAAATATCTATAGGTATCACAAACACACTCACATAACAAACCCGTCAGTCACAAAAACAACATGAAAAGATTTTTCTATTCCTTTGCACAGCTATGTTGATGACTGATGATCATCAAAAAAGCCCCTTTTTATCTTTGAAATGCGCATGCAATGGCCACTTTTTTATGATTTTAGGAAATGATATATATTCATCCCTCACTGATGAATGGCTAATTATTAGTAAAAAATCAAACTATAAAACAGTGTATGTTTCTATTACCTTTTATACAGCCTATCATCATCCCCAGATATTAAAAGCAAATGGGAATCTCAACGAGATGATGGACGGAACAAGATATTCATTTTTCCTCGTTCCACACTATCACCTAAACATCAACTCGCGAGACTATGCTTCATACACGGTAAACAATCAAAAGAGAACAAATGCAACTGCTCAACAAACTTTACATCTTCTTTACTTTATCATCATCCTCGCATAACACCATCAGTGAGGAGGAATAGCGTTCAAAAAAGGCCAGCAGACGAGACTCAAAATGCAGTAAGGTTTACAACAAGCTTTGCTTGTGTAAAAAAAAACCTACTAAAGAAATAGATTTGTAATGTGGAATGTCCGTAGGCACAATAATAAAGCTGTGATGCATAAATGTACTTTGAAAAAAAAATCTGGCATGTAGAAACGCTGAAGCTTACACAAAACACAATCCTACATGTTAGCTAGTTTAGCATCATGTGTCATCATAGAAAGGAGAATATATAATAGCAATAAAGTTGCTTATTATTGCACAGAAAACAGGCTCTCCAAATGAAACAGCTTTATGAGGTTGGCAGCGTTGATGATGCTTTGTGTTATCTCAACTACACATGTAGGAAACTGCGAATGTCTAAAACTCAAACTTAAAATCTTCGCATAACTCTGTTATTATTATGAGCTGATATAAGGTAAAATCTGTCATATTATAGTCTTTAACAGCATGTGTTTATTGCTCTGATATACTTTTATAGATGTTACATATGAAATGATGCTCAAGCACATGAGTTGTACTAAGTTTAGATGAGTATTTTTGTGTTATCTCGGTCATTAGAATGAAAAATTTTCCTCTC
>JAAXOA010001754.1:0-14968 GCA_036561885.1 Salina celebensis
TTAATAAACATGAGATCACTTCGAGAATTAAACAAGGTTTCACTTAAAAATTAATGTTCATCTTTCATTTCCTATCACCGCATCTGAAACATCCCAAAACGAAGACAATCGTAGCTGAAAGCCATTTTACAAGGATGCTCCTATTGCGTCGATACACGTCAATATCATTGAGCTCGTACTGATAACCTCTTCTCAATCTGGCTGTCCAGTTTGGCACAGTCTCTTGCAATGTTTCGAATTCGTCTGAACTATCCTCAAATGTATGCTTCGTCTGACGCCCTAAAGATGCAGGTTGTAGGTCTTTCATCTGGAGTCCATTGTCATCCGGTATCGTTTCCTGATCTGACTCCACCGAATTCATGGTGCTTGAAGCAAGTCCTAACTTATTCTCCAGTGCGCTTTGCAACTGACGACACTGTAAGTATATCTATGAAACAATCAATCTTTTATGAGGCAATATCAACAATTACTATAATTATAATTGGAAAATGCATAGTTGTTAACATTTTCATCTGTCTCATTCCAAGCATTAACTTTAGCTACGTATGACTGCAACTGGATACTATCATTTAATAGACTTGTCAGTTCCTCTCTAGATAGGATGGAATATTCCACATTGGTAACAATACTGCATAAAGATTTCATCACCCCATGTACTCCCAGCGACGAGAACTGCAAGCGTATGTCAGGTTCAACAATGATCAACGTAGCATCTGTTAAAAGAAGACGATATTGATTTTCATTTTTAAAAAACATTCAAGCTTGCTTATGGCCAATATTGCCTAACCATTTCTTAAGAAATCTATTTCCTTTGATAGTAGCTTCAGGAGTTTATCTTTCATTTGAATTGCAACCGATAAGCACCCCATTTCAAGCAAAACCTCCAGTGCTGAAGAGAAAACAGCGTTTTCATGTGACACATACTGTAAAGCAATCAAGAGATGGAGAATGGTGTCCTTTAGGAATGCATCTGGGTCATTTTTACTTTGTTCCGAGGAGCTTTCAAACAAGTCAGTGTACAATGGAATAACGTGATCCTTTGTGAACTGGATAATGGATGGTATTGAGTACGTATCTGCAAAACATAAAAAATAGACTTTGGTAAATGAGCGCAACAAAATGCATTATGGATGTAGACCTCCTTTGTTAATACCTTTGCATTTTTCAAGAGTTGAAAAATCGTCAACTTTGCATAGTAGATAGTGCATCAAAACCGTGACAATGCAGAGTCTTGACTGACAAGATATCACTTTGTGTTCCACCTCATCTTCAGGCAAGCAAACTTGCCCATTGGCCGCTATCATGCATCTACATTGGCTTTTAGACGCCAACTTGAAGTCTCTAGAATGTAAAAAGAGAATTTTATAAAACCTTGTTTGGATCAGGCTTAAACAAAAATAGCTTCGTTTTCATACTTTTGTAATTGGTTCATAAGTCCTGCCTTTAGAAGCGGTGGTAGGTAGGGAAGGAGATTCTTCTGGAATATGTTGTAGAAAAGGCACCAATATCGAAACACAAGAACGCATCGAGATTCATTTGCATAATAGTTTATCAAGTTCTTAGCTACAGCGAACCAATCTTTGGCTAAAGCAGCCTTTACATGAGCAGGGTCACCTTGTATCTTGCGAATTTAAAAATAAAAGGAATCAATAAATGACATATACATGTCTCTGGTTTATATTACATTGTATTTTGTAAAACTTACGACAAGCGCATTAAGCTTTTGTAGAAACAACTGTGACCAAATTCCTGAGCAATCCTTCAAGTTGTTTACAAGAAATTGGATTTTCATGCAAATATCGCTCGAGTGATTGTTGATTTCATCAAGGATAGTTTTGCTCTGCTCGTCACATCCACCATAGAAAGGATGTTTGAGAAATTCCGTTGCTAATCCAGCTCGATGAAGTGCTTTGAATGGGCATATACCGGTGTCCGCGGGGTTCGGTGAGTTGGCGTCATCTTGGCTATCAGGCTTGGTTCTTGGGGCAGGAACAGTTTCCATTTTCTGCCAACCTTTAGGTATGGCCGGGCTAAGTGGTGCAGGCCAGCTCAAAATGTCCCCAGCGCCCTGTCTCTGTTGGGCTAAAGAGTTTGAAGTTTCTGCGGGTTCCCTTTCTTTTAAAGATGAATCCAAAGTTCCAGCAAACCTCATTGGAATATCAGAAGGAACGTTTCCAGAGGCGATTTCTTTCCAGCTACGCTCGGGCATTAAACGTTCCATTTCATACCCAGAGAATTCAACCTAGGATTATTTGCACAGTTTGCAATAATGTCAATTCGAAGAAAGCTTTCATATCAATTCCATATTCATACATAACAATCATAAGAAACAAAAATATACTGAGACGTTGATCTCCTTAGCTACTCTCTCATTTGTGGAACAAGACCTGCGAGCGAAACATGCATTATGAAGCCGCAGTAATCAATCGTGCTGCAGAAAGTGATACGCAGGCTTACAATGAGCAATAAAATTATGAGCAGGAGTAAGTTGAGATAATTTGCTTGACGTTGTATGCACTAGTAAATTAAAATGGGATATTGTGAAGCTAAAATCTAATCTAAAGAAACTTTTTTCTTGCATGATTTGATATCACTCTAGATTTAAATGACGACAGGACTAAAGAGTAGAAAGAGTCATCATTCCACCACTGGCTGTTAGTATGTATATGTACAATAGCGTATGGCTTCCATTGTTTACTCAATTAATTAGGTAATTAAACTTCTATATAACCTCGTACGTAACGGATGCTATAAAGGCACGATACAACTATCAATTCAGACAGTTAACGTCATCCTTGATTAATGCACAATCAATCATACTTTAATCCATTTATGTTTGCGTATTTCCTTAGTCCACTGATTAGGGATTCCATTGTACGCGGCCATTTTCCTTAAATGTATAGCTTAACTTACTGAAGAAAATCTCGTTAAGTAGTTTTTTAAGTTGTTGGTTCACTTTTCCGGATATATTCCAGAATGACGTCAGTCACCCTCTTGCTGACTCTTGCCTCACTTCACCTGTGTTCATCGGCACCCGGGCCGAGGAACAACTTCGTGGGGTTCTATGTATTTCCACATGGAGGAATCACTCTAGACCCAAGGCATATGGACTACTCCAACCAGCCTGCTTTCACCCAGGCCAACTCTCAAGAATCTGCCGTACGGTTGCATGATGCTATGAAGAAAAACGCTCTTCACTTAATGCAACAAAATCCCGATGTGATCATTTTTACCACAGCCCATGGATTCAACATCCAGGATAACCCTCTTCTGCTGAACTCTGAGAGCGTAATTTTGCATATAAACAAAGAGGTGCTTTTACCATACTAATATTTAACGAATATTCGGAATAGGTGTACGGAAATGCGGGAGGAGATTGGGAAAATTTCACTGCTAGTTTCGATATCGAGAAGAAGTTGTCCACAGTCATCCACAAGTACATGAAACACAGTGGCAAAACTCCCGTAGAATTTCTGAACTTGGGGTAACGTGATACAACTTTACATTACAACCGTAAACTGGAATAGTATTTAACTAACAGCTAGTTGTTTTCACTAGATCTGGCAACGATGTGGCTCCCATTCTATGGGGTGAAGTAGTCCCATTCCACTTCATCCAACATGCTGCAACCAAAGTTGGTCGTGAAGTTCCAAAGGTTATCTACGTAGGAACACCCCGTGGTGTGAACATTGAGTCTCTCACTAACTTTGGTCGGGATCTTGCCAGGGCATCCATCACCAAGAAGGAACTCCAGGACAAGAAAATTGCCGTGGTTGTTAGCGGTGATTTGAGCCATTACCACTCTGAAGACAAAACCGCCCCTTACCCATTCGACCCAGCATCAAAAGAATTTGATGGAAATATTGTCTCCTGGGCGAAGCAGAATGTTAACTATAGAAATACCGATACCGCCAACGAATTCCTCCTCTCCAAGGCTGGAGACCTTCAGGCAAAAGCAGGCCACTGTGGATTCAATGGACTCGTCATTATCAACGGAATGTTCCAGGAGCTTGTAAAGCAGGACTTTACATACGAATCTCACTTCTTGGGATATGAAGTACCCTCTTATTTTGGCATGATGGTGGTCAACTGGTCTAACCCACCTCCAGTTGACAACGTCCAGGACAAGGATCTCTCCAAACTCTTTAGCTCGATGTCTTTCTAAGGATAGTTTGGCGTGAACTTGATATGAATCGCAAATTTTTGTATGACTAAACTTTCAAAACGTATTTGTAAGTTTGCCTATTGAAATTTGAAACCAAAAACAGAATAAAAAAATTAGTTTCAATCAATATCTACCAAATTTTCTCATACTTCCGATAATCAATGATAGCAGATTTTTCGCTCTAATATCAACAAAGCATCGCACATCGTACCATTGCATGCAATGGTTCAGTGATAGGTCTCCTTTAATTTATAAGATAAACAATAAAACGCGAAGCACGATTAACGGAAGGAGCGAAAGAAACGGCTTACAATTAGTAAACATTGAAAAAGCGTAAACGTTTTAAACGTTAAACAAAAGTAAACGTTTAAAACATTAAACAGTAACTTGTGGGCGTTACGTTAACTTTAATTACGCTGTTAACTCGAGAACGTTACTACATTAGATATAACGTCTATGGTAAAAAATGATCAGCTCGAAAAGCTCTATCGAAAGAGTTAATAAAAAATTTTGCGTTTAACGAATGCATTAAAGTTAATTGTTCAATTAACTTGACAAAGTTATAACGTAACGCATTGAAAATTACACCATATGATCGCCCTAACATAAGCAACATGTGTGCAAAAAATCAGCATGGTACGATTAACGGTTCATGAGATATCGTGCGAACGGACAGACAGACAGACGGACGGACACACAACAACGACGATCTAATAAAGGAGCTTTCGCTCCTTAATAAAATTAAAGTCCGTTTGCTTAGGAAGATACTCTTAAATGTTTGTCACTTCTGGCTTGTTTTGCCATTGTTTTCATGACCATCCATGATTTTTTATCCGTTTGTGCATTTAACTGTTCGTTTTTCGTGCAGTACGCCGTTCGCCAGGTTTAGTTGACACATCCAGAATGACTTACATTTCAGAATAACTTCTTTAAAGCAAACGGACAGTAATATTTTAACTCTACGCAAGTTTACAGTTATTAAGTGTTTAAATCCTTAGATTTGACTTCTTTAGAAGACCAAAACTTTGATAGTAGTAGTAGGTAATTGCTAGCAGTAATAAGCTTCAATTTGAGAGGATACTATTTCAAGAATGTCTGGCGTTAACAGTACAAATGTCTCATCAGAGTGTAAGTTGAAGATTTTAGTATTCTTGAAGATGGTTTGAATATTTGTTTCGGCTAGAATTAAGTTTAAAACACTCTAGTTTCATAGCACTAGCATAAAAGTTTCCTAATAAAATAATGGATAATTTGCGTTGTTTTTTGATAGGGACGCGAACATTTATAATCAACAGTATTGCAACATTCTCAGATGATTTGTCGAAGTACTATGCAGCATTCACAGGCCAAGAAATTGAACCAGGCTTTGACGAGTTAAAAGAACTCGTTAGGTTTCAATTTCAACTTGTGAATGAACTTGTGATTTCTACATGTACTAATGCCTACTTGACTTGTGATCCAGAGACGCTTCATTTTGAAGTTTTGTTTACTGATGGAAAAACTGTTCCTATTTGTTCCCATCTGGGATGTTTCGAGATAGCCGTAAAGATTGGTGAGGCAGGTCCATCATGCAAAAATGATGATCATAGAGAGCTTGACTGTAAGTTAACCATGAGAAACATAATATATTTTGATATGTGGTCGGACCAATTAGGTAAAATTAAAATTTTCTGGTATGTTTCTCAGACACTACGTATCGATTACTTTTGAAGTTTGGGGTATGGTGTTTATCCAAACAAAAGACTTATTCTGCAGAAAGCTGGAACGAATATTTGGAGTCGCTCCGTAATCCGCCAGAGGAAAATAATCGCGTGCCAATCTGGCGCTCTGGCAGAAATCAAAGATTTGGAATACGCATGGAAGGTGACATCCTTAAGATTGTATATGGTAACCCAAATGTAACCGCAATTCGCTGCCAGTACCCTTGTAAGTATTAAAATTTACTTATATAATTTAGTTGTAGATTTGAACGAAAAAAAATGTTTATAACAAGTATTGAACTATTGTTTTCAGTCTGCTTTCGTGCGGCGGATCCAACCAACAAAAAATTTTGTTCCAGTGAACACGGCAACTAATTTAAGTAGCTGTTTGGATCGGAATAATGAAACGTGCCAGAAATTGCCATTAACAAAATAATATCCAAGGTTTTAAGATAAAATGAACGCTGAAGACCTAAATCAAGCTTCTTCGCTACATGTCGGGTGATGGGGTGATAGTGATTCCAAGCATTGTATAGTAGTAGGTAAAAAAACTGAAAAAAACCTTGCAGGTATGTTTATATGCTTAGAAAACGCTATATTGATAATATAGTGTTTCGTTATATTAATCATTCTGAATGGCTCAATCTATTTCTAGACTCTTGCAAAATTCAATGAAGAGACTTTCCAGCTACTTTCTAATAAATTTCTGGATGATTATTGTACTCGGAAGAACTCATGCACAGTCATAATTGCGGATGAAGACGTGATGAGAAATTATGATTTAATCTCTATACAAAGCACAATAAGTAAGAACAATTATTATGACCTATAAATTTCCTAGAGTTTTCTCCTTCCTTCCTTTCCTAATTAAAGTTTTTGTGCCTTAAAAACTGTCTAAAAATATTTTGATTTACACAGAGTTTTGTCAACTGACATTGTGGACTCTATTTTCGAATGCAGTACTAATCAAGTAAAATGGAATATGAAGGCCATCTATAATACACATCTTAACGGAAGGAAAATTGTCTGCTTTGAAAACGATTTTATTAATCGACAACGAAACATTAGTAGAATCTGGTGGAGTCATCGTATCTGTTTCAGAAGACGCTGACGAAATATTTGCTTAATTTTATTGCTAAGATGCATGACCACAGCTAAAAAGATGAGCGTTGGTTGAAATTATTACCTCATCCGAGTGCACTTAGACTACCGTGTCAAGCCAGTATGAGACCATTAGCGAATGAAAGTATTTCTATTCATATGATTAATCGTTTTTCGTTCTTCCTACATCGTGGTGCTCGCATTCCAATTGGAGCTGGTAAGCATGATTTCTGCATTGTATAAAATTTCTGAATTCTGAAGTTTCTGTATATTAGAATAATTTTTTGTTCGCTTTTCTTTTAGATATCAGTATAAATGTCGAGAACGAAATTTTCTCTAAGTCCATTGTGCTAACTACGGATTCAACACCCGAACCATGGCTGATAAGAAAAGCGAAGGGTATACTATGTTCTTGTTCTTCGCCGAACATGGTTAGAGCATTCAGTGACTAGAAATACTTTTGTCCCAATGGACGATTATCTAGTGCCATTGAGACATAAATTGCCACCTGCATCACTTCTCAACTTTCAATTCGCCAGAGTTCATCTGGTGGAAGGTGTTTCAATGGAAACAAAACGCAAAGCTCAAATATTTCTTGAAAATGTCTCAGTTGATTTAGTTGACATTTACGTATGCCCTCCACTTGTAAAAGCTCCGCTCAATCCTAACGCAATTCAAGTAACATGTGGAACTTGAAGAATATTTCATGAGGCTTACTTTTAATTTATTTTCGTGCTAAGCTTGTTTTTTTAAATCTATTTTAAACAGTGACTCACCCTACAATGCTAGCCTTTTATGCATTTAGTGTTAGTCCCTTTATATTCTGACTTTCCTTAGTGAAAGACAAGGCTTACTTTTACCATTCTTGTTGTCAGTTTAAGGACGGTTTTAGGTACATTATTGTATAGTCTGTATTGAAATTGCATTGGTTGTATATCTTAGAGTTTGCCAGTAGAGATGGTTCGCATAATTTGCCATTTTAATTATAGTTAGTCTTACGAGGAAGAACGTGTATGTTTAGAGCTTCATCCAATTTAGTAATACTAATCTAATTAGTATTTTTAGTACTTTAATTCTTACTTTAAATATATTTTAGTGCTAAGTTTGTTTTTATAAAATCTATTTTAAACAGTGACTCATCCTATAATGCTAGCTTTTTATGCATTTAATGTTAGTTCCTGAATGTTCAGAGTTTCCTTAGTGAAAGGCAAGAGTTACTTTTACCATTATAGTTGTTAGTTTAAGTACTTACAATGTACTAATCTAAATCTATTTTTTAAGTACTTACAATGTAAAGTGAGAAATAAACCCCGCAAAGCGGAGGATAAGTAAGCACCGAAGAAAGTATGGTAACAAATGGTGAAATTAACTCGGATACCCAAAACAACTTTACCATTTGTTATCATTGGTTACCATATGTTATCATCCGTTATCATTGGTTACCATTTGTTATCATTGGTAGAAGGGCGATATTATGTCGAAAGTCCCTAGTCTCTAGTAATATCACAAACCTTGAATAGACATTCATGGGTAATAAAAAGTACAATATCAAGTAAGTAAGATTGTTTCAAAGGTTTCAATTAATATCAACCAACTTTTCTCATGCTTCCGGTAATAAATGCTAGCAAATGCCTCGCTCAAACAATATCAACAAAGCATCACAATATTGCATGCAATCAGAGACATAAAAATGCATTGCATGCAATGCTCAAGCGAACAAACAGACGACAATAGCGCACGTATTTCTCAATCCCAAGTATCCCAACTGCGCATAACATCACGTCAGCTGATGCATTTTGCAAGTTTTGTTGATCATTAGTAGCAGCAGCGTTGTGTACGATATTAAACCTGAAATTATTCTGAGTTAACTGTAGTTTTTGTTAAAAAGATAACTTCCGACTGTTTTTTGGTGCTTTTAATTAGTGTAGTATAAACATGGCGTCGGCCGGAGATCCGTCGAGTAAAGTTGTCGTGAGTTTTACTTGTCAACGCTGTCAGTGTCCAATTATTTTAGATCATTCGTTCAACTCGATTGATGAGCACACCTTAGCAGAACTACATTGTAAGTTAGCTTCTGAGAAGAAATAGGAATAGCTTTACACGTTGGATGGATAGAATTGATTATAAATTGCAATTTATTTCTTTCAGTGCCATTGTACGCCCCACCTCCGTTGGAACTTGACCAGAAAACGGTTGAAAATGGAGTTGTGGACAAATACGTCCCTCCCGTTGCTGACAATGAGAACCACGGATTTACAATCGTTGGAGGATCTGAGTTATCTAGTCACCAGAGTCAATTACTTAAAACTCACATGGAACTGTTTGATATTCTTTCTAACAATACTGAAATTGACCACCCCCTGTGTGATGAGTGTTGTGACACTTTAATTACCTTGTTGGAGAGTGAACAACGTGCTGCTGAGGATGAGTGTCAACAATATGAAGACTTCCTTAAGAAGCTTGAGTCCGAATCGGATGCAGAGGACATTGAAACATTGGAAGGACAGTTAAAGGATCTCAAAGTTGAAGAAAGTAAATTGATCACAGAGTTGAAGGATTTGAAAGTAGAAGAAGCAAATGCAATGGAAGCACTGGAGAATCAAAAGAAACAGTTTCGCCAGTTGAAGGACCAAGAAGAAGAATTTATGAAGGAGTACTGTCGCCACAAAAGGGAGCTGAATGAACTTGAAGACTATTCGCAAAGGTATGTAACATGCAATTAAGGAAGCCGAGGCGGGATAGTTGTGAAATAAATTATGTAATCATGAGTAATCTCTTCTTTGTAGTCTGGAGTATGAACTTCGTTATGCAGAAGCTCAATCAGAACGCCTGGAGAAAACGAATGCCCTTAATGCAACATTCCATATATGGCACAGTGGTCACTTTGGAACAATCAACACTTTCAGATTAGGCAGACTCCCATCCGAGCCTGTGGATTGGAATGAAATCAATGCTGCATGGGGACAGTGTGCTCTTTTACTAAACGCTCTTGCGAGAAAGATCAGTTTCAAATTTTCTAACTATCAAATTGTTCCTTTTGGAAATCACTCTTACATTAAGGTAGGAATGATACCATATTCCATACAATAGTAATTGTAAGTTTAGATTAATGCTTTGTAGTCTAATAAACTTTGCGTTTACAGGTGCTCGCAGACAACAGTGAGTTGCCGTTATATGCAAGCGGTGGCTTTAGTAGATTTTTATGGGATACCAAATTTGATCAGGGAATGGCCGCATTTCTGGATTGTTTGAATCAACTGCAAGCGGCGATGCTTGAACGACCAGGCCAATCAGGATTTGCGCTTCCGTACCGAATGGCGGATAAAGGAAAAATTGAGGATCCGGCGAATGGAAAAACTTATTCAATCAAGTAATAATTAAACTTTCCACAATATTTTATTAAATGAATGTACAGGTTTAATGAAAAATTGCGAGAACCAAATTAAATTGTTTTTTTTTTTCGTAGGATTCAGCTCAACTCGGAAGAAAACTGGACAAAGGCCCTAAAATATATGCTTACTAATCTGAAGTGGGCTCTTGCATGGGTCTCGTCGCAGTATGTACAAGAAGAAATTGCAGGAATTTCGGAAACTCCTCCAGCCACTTCTAAAGAACCAAACGTTATGTTAGGATAAAACAGTCATTGTAGTACCCGTTTTAATGATTGATAGAGCAATCACTTTGCCAGTGGTATAAGTTAATAAGAACAATTCATTCTTATGTAATTCCAATATTGCAACGCCTACAACAAACTTAGAATTCATCGTCTCTGAAGAAGTATCTAATCCTATATGACACTTCATGAGTATTCACTTTTATTATACGAACCAATTGATTAAACGTGACAAAAGTAAAACCATACCCTTAACTTAAATTATAATGTGTCAATGTAGTAATTTACAATTGGTTAGCTTGAACTCCTTGGATACTTATTCGCAAAAAACCACAGAATTCCAAAGAGCAGCCCTGTGCCTGAATTCACAAATGCATTTTGCACATAATCACGTGCTTCGGCCACTGACATTTCAATCACGTCAATTAGTTCTCCCTCGGCCGCAAGACCACCTCCTGTTATTACAGCATAAATAATTAGTTCACTGCTCATCTCCTGGGAATCATGGAAACATGCAATCATTACCTGCACTAATCTTCATGGAATCTGTACATTCCGCATAAAACATAGTTCGGGTAGCCCCTGTGTATCCAATGTCTTTGCTTCTGATAACTTCTGTGAAATTTTCTAATGGAACGTCATAGCCACATTCTTCCAATACTTCAGACTTCACGACTTCAATGCGGGGTTTAGCTGCATCGACGATTCCAGCACAAAGCTCTATGGTTACTCCACTACTTGGAGGAACCTTCGACCAATCTACGTCTTGAACAGAATTGTCCGGGGTACTTTTCATACCCGCGTTGAAGTATACGGCTAGAAAAAGCAATTAGAGTACCATGTAAAAAATAGATTCCATAGATAGGAAAACTACTTACATGTAGGTTTACCTGGTCGAAATTGTTTTACTAAAATGAAGACATTTCTTGTTGTGTTGAACAGAATACAGGAGACACTAAAGTAAATATAATGTCTACATTATAGTTTAAATGTTCAAGACTTATCCGTTAAATTGGGGTTAAGGTTTTAAATTGAGGTTTTAACACAACTGTACCTGTCGTGGGTCCTAATAAGATCCCAGAATCGTTTTTTCCCATTCTGTATGATATGTATATATAATTTGAATTGAATCAATGAAACAATTGGAACTTTCTTCAAATGGAATCACTAAAATAATCCTATGTTAACTCTACCTGCGTAAACTTCATACGCAATGGCTTCAAAAACTTTGAATCAGCCATAGGCCCAACGCTGACATCCTTGATATCCTCCATTTTATAAGACTGGAAGTTGTATGGGTTGCTTCAGTAAAGTTGTACTTTGGAAGTGAAACGAAAAGCGCAAGCAAGGTGAAAACACTTGACAAGCAAGTGACAAACAGCTGACTGTGTGTATAAAACAGCTGTCATTTCTCTGTTAGACTTTAAACAAACTCCAATGAGCTCTTCCAAGCGAACTGTAATGAAATTGAAAATTGTTAAGAATTAACTCGTGAAATTTTGCATTGGATTTTATTTGATCCTAGGTCAAAACCTATAATCCATGAATAACAGAAAATGCACAAGTGTAATGATTCATTCAATTTGTTACTTTAACTCCAACTCTCCAATTCCATTTATTCCAATATTTTAGTTGCCTTAGCTACTTTGAAAAATTATACGTTAAAAGAAGTTGGGTTGTTTAAAAACGTTAAAAATCCTATAGAGAAAGAAATTCATTCCTTTGGACATTTATTTGCCAAAAACCAAGTGATTCCAAAGAGAAATCCTGCTGGCGAATTAACGAAAGGTTTTCCAACGTATTCACGCACTTCATTAACCGTCATTTCAATGACATCAATCATTTCACCCTCGTCTGCAAGACCTCCTCCTAAAGATAAAAGTTAAAAGTTAAAAACAAGAACTTTTTCCAGGCAAACTGCGTCGCATGAATAGATCAAAGAATTTTAAACAAACCTGCGCTAGTCTTCATCGAATCTGTGCATTCTGCATAGAAGAGAGTCCGCGTGTCGCCAGTCGTTCCAACGTCTTTGCAACTGATCACTTCAGTAAAGTTTTCTATGGGAACGTCATAACCGCATTCTTCCAATACTTCACTTTTCATAACTTCCATTCGGGGCTTGTCCGCATCAACAATTCCAGCACAAAGTTCAATAGTAACTCCACTACGGGGAGGAACTTTGGACCAGTCCACAGCTTGTATTGAGTTGTCTGGTGTGCTCTTCATTCCAGCGTTAAAGAATACAACTGGAAGAAAAAGAGAAAGATGAATTAAAAATTGAAACGCGTCAACGCGTGAGCTGGAACAAAACTGATCATTTAAATCTGATTATTACCTGGGCGGAACTGTTTTACCAAAACCAATACATTTCGAGATGTATTGAACAGAACACAGGAAACACTAACGATTTCATTACCTCAAATTGAATTATTATTACAATTCTCAGATAATCTCAGTAATTTGCTTAGTGGATCTATACCTGTCATGAATCTTGACCAAATCCCAAAAGCGTTTCTTCCCATTCTACCTCAAAATTACCATTAGATTTGAAAGTTACACTGCATATTAATTTCACTGTAAAAGGAGATAAAAATATTCAAACTAAATCACCTGCGTAAACTCCATACGCAATGGTTTCAGGAAATTGGAGTCTCCCATCGGTCCCACTTTGATATCTTTGATATCCTCCATTTTAAATAACTTTGGCTTGGATACTAGACTCTAAATCAAAGAGTTAAAGTTAAAATTATTTCTTGAATTGCTTCAGCCAGAATTTACAGAACAGTAAAACAGTGGCACAGGCACATTTTTGGCTTCTTGACAAGCAAGAGCTGAACAGCTGAGAATAATGACTAAACACATGAATTGAAAAACAAAGGCCAGCTGGCGTGCGGTTGTTGTTGTTTGGAGAAAGCAACAAAGGTTGATGCTAATTGCTAACGCGTACATAACGTATCTGAGCATTAGATGTTAGACATAAAATTCCGAGCTTGTGAAGCACAGTTTTGGAACAATAAATACGAAACTTTATTTTTGGGAGTTTCATGAAGAATTTGTCTTTACAATTATGTGGTCAATAAATATTCAATTGTATAAGTTACTAAGTCTAGAATAAATAATTGCATAAACTGCATTAAGTTATGTCGAATAGATGGCAATTTTTGAAGCGGCAGCTGACGCCCTAAATTACTCTCCTTTCCATCCACCGGTCTGAGGTTGCGCAGGGGTCCATCCAGAGGGTGCCACCCAACCTGCTGGTGGGGAGGGAGGTGGAGGGGGCATGGGACCGTATCCTGTTACTGGTGGGTATGGAGTGTCTGGGTATGATGGGTCCTGAGGAGCATCTGGTGTTTCAGGTGAGGTTGGTTGTTCAGGTGAGTCAGGTGTGGGTGGCTTCTGAACCCAACCAGTTTGGACAATAGAAGCGGTGATTGCTCCGGCGGTGGCAGAGCTCCAACCTGTTGATAGGGTAGATGCTGATGGTGTTGGTTGAACCCAACCCCAGCCAGTAGTAGTGGTTTCCACAGGTAGTGGAGTAGTTTCTTCCATTGTTGAGTCAGATTCTGTGGTGGAGGCGTCAGTTGAAGACTCCAAGGGCATATCTGTTGAAGTTGCAGGCATCCATCCTCCAGAGGTTGTTGTTTCTTCATCTGGAGACATGGTGGTGGTTTCATCTGGAGACATGGTAGTGGTATCATCAGAAGCCATTGTAGTGGGTTCGGTTTGTGCAGACCAACCTCCTTCAGTAGTAGTTTCATCGGTTGGAGATAACGTGGTACTTTCCTCAGTTGTCGTAGGAGTTTCCTCTGTGGGCATTGTGGTGGGTTGTTCAGTTGTTGAGGTAGTTGGGCTGGACCAGCCGACTGAACTTGTGGTAGATGAGGAGGGCATTGAGGTAACTGGTGTAGGCTTTATGGGCATCTGAGGCCATCCCATTGACGGAATAGGATTGATTAGTACGCTGCCACCACCAGCAATGACCATTGGGTTTTGTCCCCAACCGCCTCCAATGACAACCGAACCACCTCCAGCAGAGACTGGTGGTTTGGATGAAAACGATTGTGGATTCATTCCCCATCCAGGGCATACTGAAGATGTAACAAGAACAGTAGACGTTGACAAGATTTCTGACCAACCTGTGAACGTTGTTGTCGATGTAGCTTCAACGGTGTTCGTGATTGTAGAAGTAGCGACTTCCGTCATAGTAGTTGTCTCTGTGCTGGTGGCCGTTTGAGTTGATGTCTCAACAATTGTATCCGTTACAGCAGTCCAACCAGTCAACGTAGTCCATTCTGTTGCCGTAGTCCAACCAGTGGAGATTACAGTAGAGGTTTCAAGAGCAGTCGACGTTTCAATTTCAGTCTGAGTAGATGTCACAGTATCAGACAA